>JAUMHI010000037.1:9858548-9881550 GCA_032359435.1 Enteromius unitaeniatus | reverse complement strand
ACCTCAGCAGTGCCACAGGCTGATTGCCTCCATGCCACGCCGCATTGAAGCAGTCATTTCTGAAAAAGGATTCCCGACCAAGTATTGAGTGCATAACTGAACATAATTATTTGAAGGTTAACTTTTTTGTATTAAAAGCACTTTTCTTTTATTGGTCGGATGAAATATGCAAATTTTTTGAGATAGGGATTTTGGGTTTTCATGAGCTGTATGCCAAAATCTTCAATATTAAAACAACAAAAAGGCTTGAAACTACTTCAGTTGTGTGTAAGGAATCTAAAATATTCGAAAGTCTAATGTTTATCAGTACATTACAGAAAATATAGAACTTTATCACAATATGCAATTTTTTGAAAAGGACCTGTATGTGGCATGTAACTGATCTTTGTTGTTCTTTATGTATAATAAATTATGTTCAACTGCTCCAGGGCTTCTGTGTCCCTTACACCAGCGTGACAGAGATATTAATTAAAATTAAACACTTTTTTTTACCTTTAAATTGACATTAAAAATAAGAAATTGAGTTTTCAAATTTTTTTTTATTGAGAAAATAGTATATGTTGCACTGAAGATCCAAGTGCAAAGGCTTTATTCAAAAACGTAGTAGGCAGGGTCAAACACCAGCAAAACAGAACAAACCAGGCAAAGGCAAAAGAGCATATACTGTATGATAACAAACTGAGGGTCAGGGCAGGCAGCAAACAATCAAAAAACTAGAAGTCCAAGGTCAAAAACACAGGCGCTAGAACCAAAGGATAGGCTACACAATAATCAGTGTATGACAGAGGCTAAGGGATTCTTTTAAGCTAGACAAAGGGGAACACAAGACAGAACCAACAAATGAGAACAAGACACTTGAAACTAGGAAACCATTCAGAACATGACACATGCAATCAAGGGACCAATGGGCACACAAAACACAGACAAAGGTAGCACATAAAATAACACTCCAGGGTGGAGTGCCCTCTAATGGAGCTCATGGGCACTCCAGCTGGTGATTGTGAGAGTAAAAGGGGAAAAAGTTGTTTCATAATCTTGGAAATGTAAGTGAATAGTACATTATTCTGTATAACAAGTAAAGTACAGATTACCCACAGTAATCCTATAGTAGTGAACTACTATTACTCAAATACTTAATATCACTGCAATTACAGCTTTTGGACACACTTATACATTACTCATTCATGATAAATATGTCTTATTAAATTAAAAATGTCTTATTAAAGTCTCTTAATGAAACAAACTTGAAGGTAAAGGAGAGACACACAAACCTTGTAAGAGAAAGACAAACATGCAGATTTTCTCAGCCATGCTCATCTTGCAATTAAAAGATGATTGGACCTAAGCAGATATGATACATACATTCACATCACAAACTTGAATAAACACACTCATAATCACTTATCATCTGAAACAAACCCTCTGGCATAACAATGTGCAAGGCTATAAAACATTATACACTTTTTCCTGGAGTGTATAATGTCTGTATGTGTTTTACAAAAGTAATTAGATGTGTCTTGTGCAACTACCAATTCAGTCAGATATGTAATGTTAAAGCCAAAAATGAATTTATTATTTGCTGTTTATAAAGATTTGCCTTGAATAGAAAAATAGAAAAAAACCTCAGCATCAATTTCGATCGTCAACTTTAGTAAGTAACATAGTAAGTAACTTTGCAACTAGCAGTCATTAGAGTATTCTAACAATTTATTTCTGTGGATCCACAACATACTACACACTGACTATTAGAAACTTTGCAAGTCTATGTCAACTTATTTTACTAACCCTAAACCTACCCTAACAATGTACTCTTAGATTAGAGAGTTAATAGACATGTATTTGCAAATTAATGGGAATTAGTTGACTGTAGTTGACTTGAATGTAGTTGACTTGTAGTTACAAAGTTACTTATAGTTAATAGAATGTAGGTCCCATTGATATTAATCTACTCTACTTACCAGAGAAGGGTGGTAAAGTATGAGAAATCCTCTGAATATTGCTCAAGAGTAAAGCGGACTGTTGTGACAAACTATTTTAAGACTGGAAGCCACTGTGCTGTGTGAAGACACAATGCATGACTGATATTTGACTAATTACACCTTCCTCTCAGCAGTGGCTGTATCTAGAAACATTATGCTGCTCAAAAACAGCGCAATCTATGCAAACGTAACAGTCAATACCTTCAAGCAAATTGCTGTGGATTTGTTATACCTTCCATGATGACAACATTTGTGTAGCCTAAGGTTATATTGAGGTATAACAAAGCTATGTTGTGTCTACTTTAAAATCATTTAGTATCCTTTGTTCTTTGTTCATAATCTGCAGAGAGATCAAGCATACTTTTACCCAAATCACCTTATTCAGTTCTAATAACCAAAAATGAATGTGTCTTTGAGAAGTTCTGTTAAACTGTAACCATGATGTACTGTGTAAACAGATTTCTGTTCTGACGTCCTGTCACTGTTGTCTGTGTGTCAGAAGATAACATGTTTTATGTGTTTTTTACAGTCAGTTATGTGGAACTATAATAACTGGACTATGCACTGTGGAACTTGGACATGGCTGGGAAGTAGTTATTTAATTTTCGAATTATTTTCACAATCATATCCTGGGTAAATAAGAGAGTGTGGATGTGTGCACATTTCTAATGTTGTTATATTTTCCTTTATTCGTGTTTATCTATAAATTGTATTCGTATGAGTTATTCTTTATTATATTTTCATTATCAACACTATTCATATTACTGTTTTTTTATGTTACTACATCCTCAAGGATTATACAGTACATTTATTCTCTTTCATTGCTGTTAATTTCATACTCAGTTGATTCGAAATATAAGGTTCATCTTGTTATGATTAAAAGGGGTTTGTACGATTCTGTCAGCAGTCACACAAGAGAGCCAGAGGTTGGCTAAGTGATAGAAAACAGCAGGTTTATTGAGCAAAATGGCAAAAGTAATCAAGACAACAGTCTGAAAGTGAGTAATCCAGGAATGGAATGGTTTCAGTGTTTTAAGCTGTAAGATGATGATGTCTTTGTCTTGCAGGTACAATCCGGAGGAGCGGGGGAGCTGAGGAAACACTTTTTAGCAGATCGTCAACAAAAGTACAAACAGGCAAGTATTCAGGTACATTTAGGAGAGTGCAAGGATGTGCACCTTTTTCATGAATGCGGAAGTAAGATGGATGCTGCTTCCGGTTCATAGGAAATAAGGTGTTTCTGCTGACACACTACAAAGTGGATGTGTGTGTGAGAGACTGATGTAGAGTGATGGAGCTCCTCAAGCCTGTGCTGCTCATTTGTTGTTAATGTTAATACGTTAAAATGTTAATAATTAGGAAGTGATCCTGACAAGCTCATGATTTAATTAGTGCACAACTCTATTTTATGTCACTTCAATATCTAAAATGGTGAAATATCACTAGTACCCCAAAAATGTATAACTATACAGTATGTGACTGATAGAAAATGTCAAACCACTTTAATTTACATTTGAGAAATTACTGAGGGGTTAACGTGTTTTTCACTTTAAAATGATGGTCCAAATCACTAGTAGTTCCTTTGTAGCTCTGGAGAGTCTCAGCAGAGCAGCGCAGACTCACAGAGCTCCCCTCCAACACCTCCTCCAGATCCTGCCTCTCCTTCCCTGTCTCTGAAAAAGAGACAGTAAATTACAATGATGACAACTTTTATAAACACCATTTAACACATTCATTTATAAATAAAAATTACTCACCATTGACATTTATAGTGGAGAAGGGTGGTCCATAGGTATATTTCAGATGACCACTCATAATCTTGAAGAAATATATTCCATTGTGACTTGAACTAACATCATAAAAGAGAGTTGTGCAGTTCTTCTCATGTAGTCTTCCAGTTATCTTCCCATTAAAGTGGTTCGTTTTGTGACCTCTGGAGTTAAACACTTAATTGTTATCTGCTTTTATTTCAGCTTTGAGCCACAGTCCTGTAGCAGCTCTCTCAGTGAGGTCTTGAATCTTCGAAGTGCAGTTTATGATCACACAGGATCTACTGAGAGCTTCAATCTTGTCTGGCAGACTGATGCTGAACTCTCTACAGCAAGCAAATATACAGTTAAACAGGTTCCTTGGGGAGAGACAGAGGGAAAGTCCGGGTCCAGGCAGGAATCGTCAACAGATTAATCCAATAGAATACTATAGCAGGCTATAGACAAGCATCTTTCAGTCTTATTTTCCAGCGTTCTTCTCCGAACACTGTGTGCCATGTGCTTTGATTTATGTCATTTCTCTGCACCTGCTACATGCTTCTGCGCCGCCCCTGTGTGCTCTCATCCATTAACATGGGCGCCGAAAAAAATACGCAAAGAGGGATTTGAGAAAATGATTGGCACACTGGACAAGAGATACCAAAAGAAATATGATATTATAATAATAATACATATAATATGTATATGTTACATCCTGCTAAAATGTTTTGGGACAACATGTAAAAATATAAAAATGGGTATTTGTTTTATTTATCTGTACTTTTGACTTTTTAATTTTATTTTAATGTTAATTTAATGTAATTTAATTCAGTAATGTAAAGATGTTACTGTTATTTAATTTTGTACAATTTAGTTTTAATTTGTTGTTACTATATTGCACTGTATACTGCATCTCAGTTGAGAAATATAGATTTCAGCATTATTAGTAAATTGTATATATGTGCATTTTCCTTTATAACAAGCAAGTTGAGTAAAACCACTTATATGTCAAATCAGTTTTGACCTTAATAATCGCAATGTGACATTTTTCCCAAATCGTGCAGCCCCAATTGATGTGGATACTTTATGCACATCAGAAGTGCAACATGGTAAAAAAATTTGAGCTGTCTTTACATTTAAGCATTTGGTCTTTAGTGATTTACTTACTTTAATTAAAATCTTCTCATTAAAAGTGATATAAACACGCATTTTAGGCTTTTTAATAGAACATATGAATTGTGCACAAGTAATACTCCAAATAAAGTTTAATTAAAATTTTTATATCAGTAGGTTGAGTAAATATGTTAATTTGAACTATACTTAATATAAAATAAATATATTTTAAATATGTAACTTTTTTACTAGGGAGATGCGGGGCAATAGAAAATATAGAGTCGACTCTAGATTACAGGAGAAAGTTCAATGATAGAACTGTTTTTTAAATAACTATGTTTGGTCAAAAAAAACATCATTCTGATACTGAAGCCTGATTTGTTCACATTCATGAACAAATGGCACTTCAAGCTCCAAAAAGGTGTGCCATTGACCAGAATCTGTAAACTGTCAGTAACAGTAATGGACTTGCGTGCAGATTTATAGCACAGCAACTTACGCAGCACTCATTCACTTATCTCAGGGAACTGAGGTTACAGCAGAACCACTTCAGGACTTTCAAAGTCGTCGCCAAATCAGTTAAATGGATTACTGGCAACTACTTCCGTTTTCTTCTTATTACGTCGAATGAGTTTCCGGTCAATGCTTTGGCAATACTGTACAAGCTTGAATTTAATAGAAATTGAATAGAATTAAATAGAAACCATTACAGTTTTATTTTTTTTTATAGTTTCCACAAATCATCAACTTTAAAGCATTAAAAACATTAACAATTATGCATGCAGTGTGTTTATATATATATTTCATTAGGATTTTTTGGTTTTATCAGTATATGGGGACCAATTACCAGCAGAAACCCACAGGGTCCATAACAGTTTCCATTAAAGCCAAGTACAATTCCCTTTATATTCATCAAATTCCTTTATACTCTGATTGTCCTGCAGGGTGCGCTGTGCACACACAAACTTCTGGGGTCCCAATACAGAACTGTGTCGGTGAGGGGTGACGAGATATAAATGCATGAACTGAATGAAACTTACATATCCATATTCTCTCAATCTCCAATCACGCTCACGGAGCATAACGAATATTACATTGTAAGGACTGATTTAATTTAAGATGCATCATAAACACAGTGTTTTATGGACACAACACGGACTTTTTTTTAACGCTCTATAATAATTTAAATATAAGTGTATGTTTACCGCTAAGCATGAACTAAATCTGTCAGTATTATCCCCTGGAATGACTTTTTGCGCTAGGACCGTTTTATGTGAGTAAGTTACACGGGGCGGAATTTCACTGACGGAAGGATGTGAGTAACGGCGTTTAATGTCCCTTGCGCGTTTATTTTGCTCCTGTCAGGCTGTTAGCTAATTCCATTTCTTCTGTTTTGTATTTAATCTTTGGTTATTTGTTTGGAGTATATTTTTTCCAAGTGCAATTATACACCAACATTGTATATGCGAGCGGTCGTACTTAGTGCGGGTTATCCATTGATGGACGCTAGCAAGCTAAAGCTAGCTGCATTTCTGTGACACACAGGTGACGAAATAACAACTGATATTGTCTAAATAATAATATAAGTCTTTATTACATACATCTTTTATTACTTGGGTTTCTGTTGTTGCACGACATACATTTTCCTTTCAGAAATGTTGTTGACAAGCTTCTCCAGAGCAGGGTTGGCTCGTCCTGCTAAATATTTGCATATATAAGTGTCTGTTTTATTTTCCACAGTCTCTGTGCTGCAGGACCAGGATGAGGATTTTCTCAGTTTCACACAAGACGGCCTTTGTGGTCGATCACTGCCCGTACATGGCAGAGACCAGCCGGCAGCTGATTGAATGTGACATGTTGACCAAAAGCCGGTCCCAGGGTGTCATTCCTCTGGCTCCAGTGTCCAAATCTCTCTGGACGTGTGCGGTGGAGTGCTCCATGGAGTACTGCCGGATCCTGTACGATGTTTACCCCACCAGAAAACTGGTGAGTTTGTGTAAACTGGAGTGTAACTTAGTTACTATACACTATAAACTAGTATTGACACACATTTTACGGACTCGATCAGTATTGATTCGTTTGGATGTAGTGTGTTTGCATGTATTAAAATGAATGACACAGACACACACATAATATCCAGATATAACAGTCATATTAATACAAACATGATATATGAGATCAGGCGCCTCTCTAGTTATAATGTAATCAGTGTGTAAATATAATGTTTTATTGACATCTGAAAACCGATCGTTTGCATGAGGCATGATACGTTACATGATATGATTTCTGACAATAACTGGTACTAAAAAAAGAGAGGATGATCTGTTTGTGTCAACCCAGCCCCGAAATAGTTCTACAGAAATTCCTTTATTAATGTTCCATGAAAAAAACAACTGTATATTTGTTGAAATGTGTGTATTTTTGTTGCATAAGTAATGAGTTTTGAGGTGTAAACGGTTGTCTTTCAGGTGAACTACATCGTGAGCGATTCTGAGGTTCACATCTTGAACAGCTGGAAGCAGGAGGACCAGAACACACATGAGGTAAAATCATCTCATCTGTCGCTCTGCACATCCTTATTGTGTCTCCGCCTTGCACCGGAGTAATCTAAACTTTGTGTTGGGCTAGTGTAAAGTATGTCTGTGGTGTTTGTTTAGCTGATGGCGGCTTTGGCAGCTGTTGGGCCTCCAAACCCTCGTCAGGATCCTGAATGCTGCAGTGTGCTGCACGGGCTGGTGGCAGCTGTGGAATCACTGTGTAAGATCACGGAGTACCAGCACGAGTCTCGTACCACTCTGATGGACACAGCTGACAGGGTGGCCAACAGGGGGCGCATTATTTGTCTCACCAATGCCAAAAGGTGAAAACTAAAATATTTGTTTACATACAGTTGTGTATGTATTTAAGTGACAGTTTTATAGTATTATAGAATGTCTTTGTCAAAAAAAACTGTTCATTTGAACAGATGATCCTGAAATGAAATGTCATGGTTTTAGCAAAAATATTAAACAGCAGACAATCAACTTTTTGTCATCTTGAGCACAAGATCAGCATATTAAAATGATTTCTTAAGGTACATGTGACACTGCAGAGTGGAGTTAATGATGCTGAAAATTAATCTTTGCCATTAAAAAAATGATATAATTATATTCACAGTATTTGTTTTTACTGTGTGTTTTGTGATCCTTTAAAATGTGAATGCAGTCTTGATGAGCAATAGAGATCTTTTAAAACATTTTAATAATTTAGCGTTTTTCCAACCGTATAGTTTTCTTGTTTTTCCACTCAGTGTATTACAAATTTCTTTCTGTCTTCTTCTTTTAGTGACACTCATGTCAGAATGCTGGAGGACTGTGTGCTGGAAACCATTCAGGAGCAAAACAAACGGGCAGCAGGATCTGACAGGTCACTTTTCATATCTCTGAATTTTATTATCTTGCTATTAACCCGCTCAAATGCTTACTGTTGTATGTTTTTGCTCTGCAGACTGATGCCAATTCAGCAGTGTGAGCTTGTGCTGGTCCACATTTATCCTCAAGGTGAAGAGACTCTGGTCTCAGATCGCCAAAAGAAGGAGGTAGCGTCTATCTCTAAATTTCAGCTATAAATGAAATTGACTTTCCAATGGGATTAACTCTTATTTTGAAAAAAAAAAAAAAAAACGCCTTGTGAAAAATAATATCACAGACATCGCATTCGGACTCTAGAATTATCACTTTACTTGTAGTCATTATTTGGGTAGCATATGTATTTATATATGTATATAAAGTTATCAAAATAAATTGTTATATTATTGGTTTTTTTGAGTGATATATACAACAGAATTTTTGCCATCAATATAGCCACTGTTGCTGACATGGGGGACATAAATCTGTGTTTTTCTGAGTTCTAACCTTACAATCAATGCAGTTGCTTTTAATTAAATTTTTTATATATATATATCATTTGTTAGAAAAAAAATGTTATATTAAAGAAATCAGACCAGTGTTTGATTCCTAACACTACTTTTTAAAGAATGAAAGCATTTTGTTATTTTACACTATTGAAAATGTTTATTCTTGATCTGTTTTGTGTGTGTGTGCAGCTCTCTTCAGTATTGAGCAGCGAGGTTCACAGTGTGCGAGCTGGACGGTATCTAGCCTGTAAACTGAATGTGCTGGTTCAGCAGCACTTTGATTTGGCCTCCACCACCATCACAAACATCCCCATGAAGGTCAGACTCGCTGTCAAACATCTTCCTCTCTGCCTGTCTCTCTCTTCCTTTCTTCATCACTTGTTTGCACTGTATCATTTGCTTACACGGCTGCTGTTTTCATGGTTTATTGTTTGTTTTGCTAGCCTACATTAAATGTCTGTGAGCAGGTCAGTACTTTACAAGAGCTACTATTACTTATCCAGATCAAAACCCCGCCCTCTCATCCAGCTCTTGCTAATCTCTGATCATTAATGGAAGCTTTAAAGAGCTTTTGTTTAATTAGGGTGTGCTGCTTTTAACTTTTTCCTAAGCTCATCTTGATACCTTTGTATGACCGTATCTTTCATAAGACTGTTGTACTGTTTACAGTCTAATATAATATATATTATATATAATCACCTTTTTTGTCTTTATTGATAATCATTCACTCTAACAATTGCAAAATAAAAAAATAGTTGTGAATGGCATTTCATGTTGACTTTGATGTAATTAAAAAGGTTTTGTGCTGCACATCTATGCTCTTCTAGGATTATAGATCTGTATGATTAGCAACCAGCTGGATGGAGAACCATTCCTTCTAGCACCCCTTTTCAGCCCCAGACCTCCTCTCTATTGGGGTGATTTCTCTCTTGCTTTTGTTCTCTCTCTCTCTTTCCTGGGTGATGTATCTTGCCCTGGCTGGGTGTGGCCGGATGTAAAGTGTGTTTTCTTGTTTTGGTCGCTTGTGTTTTTAAAAGCTGCAGAAACACACAGTAGTTTTAGGATGTGTGTTTGAGACCAGTGACCCTAGGGATGAAACGTCCTGCTCCATGGAGTCCATCCTTCTCTGTTTTCCATTCGTCCTTCTCCTGTCTTCTCCTGTTTTTAATGTGTGTTAGCTCTGTTTGTAGCTTACAGCCTCTGATCTCCACTGCATATGAACCAGCTGGGAGACTCCGAGGCCTTCATGGACATCTAATTTGTGAGGGCGCAGTTATGTTATAATCTGTGCTCTTCCAACATGAAAGCAGCAGTAGATTGTGGTGTTTTAGTTGTGTTGAGGCCCAGCTGCTGATGTGTGTGTGTGTGTGTGTATGTGTCCGTGTGTGTGTGTGTAAAGGAGGAGCAGCATGCTAACACTTCAGCAAATTATGACGTTGAGCTTCTTCACCATCGAGATGCGCATATAGAGTTTATTAAGAGTGGTGAGTGATCATTGCCTTGCATCAATAATTCAACACACCCTTCCTTTTACTCCATAAAGCATTTGGACATTAGACCACACCTAATGTTCTTCACCCTTACAGTGCATGCAAAATTGGAGATTATTTTTGCATTCCAAACATTTTCCCATTATCGTATTATTACTATTTTGTAACTACTCATTGTTTGAAATATTAAGACCAAAAACTGGTGTGATGCAAGAAAATTGTTTTTTTGCATAGTATCTAAAATGTAAACAAACACAATGCCTATATAAACTCCTATTAAATCAGTGGATTTAGGGAAAGTCCAGCATAAATCCAACACTGTAAAATGAGAAGTTTTTGAAATGTTTCTCATGTTTGGTTTGTAGGTGATTTGCACATGGCCGGCAGCACCAGCAGAGACAGTGGGCTAAAGGAAACAGTCACTCTCAAATGGTGCACTCCACGCACCAACAGTGTAGGTCAGTACAACTCTGGGAGAAGGTTTCTTCTTTCTTTAATATGACAGACTCATGATTTTATTTTTTGATTTTTACAGAACTGCATTACTGCACAGGGGCCTATCGCATTTCTCCAGTAGATGTTAACAGCAGGCCATCTTCCTGTCTTACCAACTTCCTATTGAATGGTGTGTGTGTGTGTGTGCACAGTCCTTTGTTCCACCATTATTTTTCTCTCTTATTGAATGTATTGTATGTTTCCCTTGTGAATACTTTTGGTAACGGAGACAGAGAGGCTCAGTCTTTTGTCTGGTGTCTTCTCAGGCCGCTCTGTGCTGCTAGAGCAGCCTCGCAAGTCAGGGTCAAAGGTCATCAGTCACATGTTGAGCAGCCATGGAGGAGAAATCTTTCTGCATGTTTTGAACAGCACACGCTCTACACTGGAGGATCCACCCTCCATCAGCGAGGGCTGTGGTGGACGAGTGACTGATTACCGCATCACCGTAAGCTCAACAAACACTGCCTGACTTCTTAGATGTTTGGTGCATCCCCCTCATTACCATAATTAAGACGTTCCAACTTACAAACGTGTAATTGCAACTTGCTTTATAAACTAACAAGCAAAACAGCAGATGCTTAAACTGTTAAACATAGTTAGAGAGGTACATTTGCAGTGGTTAAGCATTTCACGGTTCACTACAGCAAAGCCACAAATGGATCCAGTTTGCAGTAATACATGTTGGCAACAAATTTGAGGACATTGATACCCTAGTAGAAAATTGGCTCCTTGTAATTACACAAATTGCACCAGCATTGTATAGGGATGCAATTATATTTCCTGTGTATGGCCACAGAATAAGCTTTGTTAATATCTGTCTGCAGGATTTTGGTGAGTTTATGCGTGAGAATCGTTTGACTCCATTCCCAGACTCGATGATAGATGCCACAGGCAGAGCTCCAGTCGAGAGAGCCAAATCACAACTTGAACGACACACAAGATACTGGCCAATGATCATCTCCCAGACTACCATCTTTAACATGCAGGCAGTAAGGGACACAATTTTAATATATGGTTCTCAACCACCATTGGCCACAATGTCAGTCATAGCTTGTTTGAGGTTTAAGTTTGTGTGTGTGTGTGTTTGTTTGTGTTGGGGTATTGTAATAAGTTTTGTGTGAATATTTCAGGTGGTACCATTAGCTAACCTCATAGTGAAGGACACTCTAACAGATGAAGATGTGCTGACCTGTCAGAAAACCGTCTACAACCTTGTTGATATGGAGAGGAAGAGTGACCCTCTGCCAATTTCAACTGTAGGCTCCAGAGGAAAAGGACCCAAACGGTGAGAATATCACATCAAGATTTAATCTGGTTTTCTGTTTTTCTGACTGTCTGGCTTCCGTTCAAAACCTAGTGAGCTGCCTTGCTATCTGCTGCCTACATAGTCAGCTGCCTGCAGCATGTTAACCATAATAGTGATTTCAATTGTATGTTAATGCTAATATTTTTTTTAAATGTAAATAGTGATGAGCAGTATCGAATCATGTGGAATGAGTTGGAGACATTGGTAAAGGCGCATGTGGGCACCAGTGAGCGGCACCAGCGTGTGCTGGATTGTATCAGTGCTTGCCGGAGCAAACCACCCGAGGAGGAAGAAAGGAAAAAAAGGGGAAGAAAAAGAGAGGACAAAGAGGACAAAACTGAGAAAAATGGCAAGGACACAGAGGAGAAGGGCTGGACCACAGACTCAGAGAGGTTGGTGTTGGTGAACAAGATGCTGACATTCACAAGCTGCAGCTTGTAGATTAATGACTGTGGATTTCCTGAGCTGTGTGTGTTTCTAATGTATGTACCCTATTTCTTTCTTCAGGCTGAAAGGAGTAATGGAGCGAGAAAAGGATGAACAGAGTGAATGCGAGATCATCAAAGATTCACCAGATTCTCCGGAGCCCCTAAACAAGAAACCACGCTTGGCTACAGAGGAGCAACAGCCTCCTGAAAAATCTAAAGGTTCACATTTATGTTTTATCGTAAAATCAATTCTCTATTGTGACTTATTAATGCTCCCAATCTAAAAGCCTAAACCTACCCTAACAGTATGAGATCACCAACATGTTCCACTAACAGAATAGATAATTAAATGCACCAGCTGCTTCTGGTACGATGATGATAAATGCTTTGTTTGAAGTAATGATATACGCACCTTGAGCTACTTACAGGGGTTTCGCACTGCGTAGTTCTAGGTACTTCGTTTTGGAACTAGCCAGCAGGCCAATTGCTAGAAAACTAATTTCTCCCTCTGGCCATTTTCCTGGTTTTCATCGGCATCAGGAGCTCTGAAGCAGCCGACAGTGATGTCTTTTTTATGTGGCACTAACAAACGTCAAAAACCGGTGAATGAAAGACGCTGTGATAAGAACCATTTTTGTTGTGTTGTGGGTTTTGTGATAACAGAGATAAAATATAAATGCACAATTTGTGATTGCAAAAGCAAAAATTTGGGCTGTTTTTGGCAAAAAGTGGGAACTATGAAAAGGATCCTTCGGTGTGAAAGGCATAAAGTTTTTAAAACTCACACCTACTTTTTAAAGAAGAGTCAGCAACGTCAGAACAGTCAAGTTACTTGTACAGCACTGCATCATTTTATGGTCAGGATTAGCTGCTACAAGCCAAGTCAGAAAGGTCATCATCCCAAGCGAATAAACAGGCAAGTCAGAATCAGCAGCCAATCTGATCTATGCAAATGTAAACAGATGTCAAATAAGGTCTCTTCTTTTGCAGGTCCTGTGTCTCTACTCACCCTTTGGACTAATAGAATCACTCAAGCCAACTCCAGAAAGCATCAGGAGTTTGCAGGAAGATTAAGTTCAGTCAATAACAAGGCTGAACTTTACCAACATCTGAAAGAAGAAAATGGGTGTGGTGACCTCACTGTTAGTCTAACCGTGTACACTGTGATAACATTAATCATCCATTTTTTGTTTACTGACTGTCTTTTCCTCATTAGGATGGATGTTCATGAGAATGGAAAAGCCACCAGATGATGTGTGGAACACGCCTCTTCTCATCTCTGCAGGATAATTGATTTGTTGAGAGGATGTGATGTGACCTTTGGCATGATATCAAATTATGTTTTTGCCAGGATGCTGGTTTTGTGCCAGACCAAGAAGAGCCAGGAAATGTTTTATAAGGACACCTTTTTATATATGCTTTAGTTTGTACAAAGAGTCTGTAATATTCTGAAACAGAATAAAGAAATTGTAAACTTGATGTGAATAGTCTTTTTTTAATGCTGGTTTATCACTTTGATGTTCAGAAAGCAGCACAACTTGCCTCTGGAAATATAAAGGGGTGGTGGATACACATTTTTTCATGAACCCTTGATTCCAACATATTTTGTTAGCTTCATCGGTACATTGCCTTTCCCAAAATTGCACCTTTAGTCCCTGTGGTCCTCATCCAAGTCTACATTTTGGTGATGTAATGCCAAACATTCATTGTGGCCATATATAGGAACATTTGAGCAGCCTTTGCAAGCACAAAATGACAAAGGGATACTTAAGAAGTCATGGACTGTACCAAATGGCTCAGTTAATGTCCTCTTGTGGACTCAATGTTCCTCATGAGCATGTGTCTGTTAACTCCATGCAATCAGTGTCCCATTTGTAATCTGGGCCCACCATGACATTGTACCCCAGCAGTCAAAGCAGAATTACGAAGCAAAATCTGACGTTTGAGGAAGACCACAAGGTGCCATGCCATAGATATCTATTAGTTTCTGGTCTGCTTATGCACGCTCATGTGTTTTGAAGTGTGGCTTTGGAGAGTAGTTTGCAGAAAGGGTGGGATATTGTGCTTTCAGAGCTAGCTTGCTATTGCAAGTCTTTATAAACTCTATAAAATAGGTTCCAAAAGTGTGTTTGTTTGATGTGTTTTGACTCTGTTCTTGGCTAGATTCCTGTTTCTGTTGATTACAGAGGAAGTTAGTGTTGAGTTTTCTGACTCCGGTGAGGAGGAGGCATCTGGTAGTGTTGATATATGCAATCCTAATGCTTACTGTCAGACTGTGCACACATTGAGCAGAGGTGAAAGTAATTGTTTATGTGGGATTTGATTTCTGGCATGCAGTGTCTCCTTTTCTCAGCAGAACTCTCCACCTCTGCACTGAAGTAGCCTGCAGTCATTGGATTTGAGTAAAATCCATCCAACAGGGCAAAAAAAAAACCTACCCCAGGCTACTCTCTGCATTCTCAGTGCCTGCAGCTAAGACTTCTGCTGGAAAGAAGCCATTTGGGAAATCAAGGTGTTTGAACTTAGTCAGGTCTTTAACCAGCTGGACACACTCATTAAGCTGAGACTGAAACTGTCTATTTTAAGGACCAGCTTTGTGGTTGCTTTTTGTAACTGTTGCCAGGCTGAATTAATCACAAAAAACTACTGAAAATTACCTGAACACAGAATAACACGATTGGTGTAATAATTGCTAAACACACATTGACGTAACATAACGTAACAACCAAAAAGAAAAAAAGAGAGTAAACAGCAATGCTCTATTCTA
Organism: Enteromius unitaeniatus; assembly: GCA_032359435.1. Classification (NCBI taxonomy): domain Eukaryota; kingdom Metazoa; phylum Chordata; class Actinopteri; order Cypriniformes; family Cyprinidae; genus Enteromius; species Enteromius unitaeniatus. The sequence goes on along the minus strand of JAUMHI010000037.1, from coordinate 9,866,329 downwards.
AATTTATTTCATATTTTACAGTGTTACTGCACCTTTTCCACTGATGGCATAAATAGTTTATGTTGCTCGATAAACGCCAACATAAATCATTTCAATGTGTTTTTTCCAGGCATCTCTCAAGAAGAAAGTAGTTTAATTAACATAATTTGTTAAAAATAGATCTAAATCGAAGTCTGTTGCCCAAAGGGATTTTGGTACTGCATTAAAGGTTAAAACTTGTGATCCAGGGGTATCAAACCATGATGCCATTTAATTTTAACAACTTTCAGCTGAGTTTAATATTTTAGTCACACCTGTGTGCATAGCAGCAGGTGATAAAATGCACACTGTTAATTTCTAATGCACACAAATCAGTCCCAAACCTCAAGCCTGTTACATTTGCACAGATATTTATACAGGCATTTAGCGCAGTCCATGTTACACCTTAATACAGCCCAATTGAGTATTACACCTGTGCCGTAGGTGGATCCTCAGGCCCCTCACACAAGCTTAAAACTGAACATCAGTGCATGCAGCCTAACAATGCTAAAAAATAAAAACATTTAGTTTATTTGAGCTGTTTAGAGAGCGATGTGCAATTTTTTCATCTATGTTAAAAATAGTCCTCTTTGCTACTTATTGATATGTTGCTATATGCTATTTACAACTTTAATTTTTTTATTTCTTTATTTTTTTGTAAGGCATGCTTCTCAAACGTTTCCCTCGTCATACAGAGATGACATTGTTCTTCAAGTCATGCGCCATTCAGACAGTCGAATGCTCTTTTGCAAATCATCTGAGCACCAGTTCTGTGTGAAATCAACACACGACTACTCAATTGACAATGTAGAAGCAGATGGTTTTTGTTTTGAATGTAAAGCATGATGTGCAAAGCTTTAAACCAAACATGTTTTTTGCTTTACTAAAAGATAAAAAGGATTCAGTCATCCATGAATATCATGTTAATACTGGCATTTGGCAAAATAGTAAGCTAACCAGTTTACAAAAATATAAAAACAAATTCAGAAGTTACTACTGCAAATATAAATGAGTACTTCCTTATACGCAATTTCAAGAGCTACTTGCTTATGTCCATAATAAATGGAGTCATTTTTCATCTGTGTGAATGTAGCAGGTGCTACTACAATTAAAATGTTAATTTCTTGTTTTTTTTTTAAATGTCATCAACAATATTTTGGAGCTGCTTCCCTGTGCACATAAGCACAATTACAAATCTTTACATTCATGCAGATCAGATATTCACAACTCCCAGAACACTTTGGTTTTGATAAGAATAAAAAACTAATAAAACCCTAAAGATTTGCTTATAATATATGCAGCTGATGTGATACTTGCTAGTATGTGGGAAAAAATCAGCTAAATAAAAAAATAAAACTAAATATTCAGTGTCAGAAATAAAATGCATTTATTGGCTAAAAAGGTTCACTGAAAGCTTAAGCAGAACACGCTGATCTAGGCCAGTCATTACGACTTGTGCGTAACTACATTGTACTTGCATAATTTGAAAGGCTTCTTTTTAAAATTAAGCTGTTCAGCACAAAACCAGGTTCCTTTGCTTCATTTTAAAAGATACCAAATTTCACTTGCCATACACTGCTTTCATGCAAAAACAACTCTCTTACTCACTCTGACACTGTTTTAAAATACTGCATGCACCTGTTTTCCTGATTAGCGCAATCAAATGCAAAAAAAAGTGATTCTTCAGCTTTTAAGATTTCAGTAGAATTACACAGCAGATGTTTTGGCCAATAAAGTGCAAACTAAGGTGAAACCCCACCCCTTTCTATGAGCTTTCATCACGACTATGAGCCATAAAATATAAACTGCATAATTTATCATCCTCAACGATCTCTTTGCATCTCCCTAAAATTCCTTCTGCTTGCATAATCGCATCGAGTATGAGGTTTACCTGGAGATTCAGAAACATTCTAGAAATGAAAGACATCATGGTGCTGTATTTTCTAACTTGCACCAGAAGGTTGATGGATTGAACATAGTCTGTTTGAGTTCAGTAGTTGCTATGTTCAAGACATTGCTGAGCTTTTGGTCCAGTGAAAGTGAGCATACATTCAGCTGGAGATGTCTTTGTAGCATTTGGAGAAAGCATTGAATGGGCTGGATCAAGACATCAAGAGGAAGCAATCATCACCGTAAAAAACACTTTCTGCTTGTTGATGAATCTGCAGAGCAAACAATAGGTACCTCTGTAATTCCAGGGAGCATGATCTCTCCAAATTAAATCTTCATGGTGTCAGAGTGTTATGGAGTCATGTGGGAAGTGCAGACTGTGTTTAAATGCTTATGCCCAGTGCAAAATCAGACGTAGATGCCTTCTGGGTTAAAGGTTGTGTTCAGCGGGCTCTGCAGAGCTCGTAGGTCAGCGGGAAGCTGTCGAGCTGATCCAAGCCGCTTCAGAGATCCAGACTGATTTTCTGACTCTACAAAGATAAAACAAAGAGTGACCTACTTCACTACTGACACATTGTGGTTTAGATGAAGAAAAATTGAGAAAAAGAACACAAAATCTATGTTTGTACCTGTGTTAGCTTCCTCCTCACCAGGATCTGCTGGTAGAACTGTTACTTTGGTGCCAGTCTGTTGAATAAACTGTTGAAGGTTCACCTGCCTCAGCTCCTTAGTTAACTGTTCCAGCTCCTGCTCTCTTTCCTAAATAAAACAATCAAAAGTTAAAATGTTTACTTTAAAAAAAAAAAAAGAGAGAGTATACTCCAAAACCTGCTGTACTATCCTTTGTTACTTAGACAGTCTAGAATTTAATATAAGTGTATATATGTTATGTAACGTTCCTGGTGAATGCAAACTGTACTGGGACATATACTGTTCCTTCACGTCATCTGTAAGCTCTGGCAAAGATCTTTTACATAATATCCGTGACCATTACCCTCCACCCCCACCCTGCTCCCTTAACATGCTGCAAAGCCGATTAGTAGCATTGTTGGAACTTAAGGTCTAAGAGTCCAAAACAAAGCAGCTGCAGTTCACAAGGTTTCAACAGAGCTATGCTTGTACTTCATGGAACAAAGCACAGGCTATTCATTAGTACTTTGATTCATAGGATGTTTTGAAACTTGGTTAGAGAACACTCAATTTATTTTCAAAACTTTATATGCACAGAACAGCACTTGAGTATATCTTTCATGGATGAATCAATGCAAGAGATTCAAAGACTGCAAACTGCTTCCTGAAAGAACAGCTATGACAGGATTGCCCAATCCTACTCATGGGGGGCCAATCTCTTCCAGAGTTTAACTCCAACCTGTACCAACACACTTGCCTTTAAGTTTTTAGTCATCCTGAAGACCCGGTTCAGGTGTGTTTGATTAAGACTTGAGATAAACTTTGTAAGACAGTGGTTCTCTAGGATTAGGAAAGAACAGCCCTGAGCTATGAGATATACATTTTTAAGAAATACATTTGCTCCCCAAGTCATCAAGAGTGATTCACTTCTGCAATTTGCACAAATTACTTACATACTGACTGTGAACCATACTTCAATACTTTTGGACAACCTTACACTAACCAAATCGGCAAGAATCTTGCCCACCCCAAAGGATTTACAAATGAAAGCAACCTCAGTCAATTCTGATCATTTTCAACTGTTAACTGCCTGAGTAAATTGTGATCTTCCTTCAGGTGATCTCACCTGTAGTCTGTTGTTTGAGTGCCCAAGTGAGAGCTCCACAGCTCTGCAGCTACTCTCCAGTCTTGCAGCCTGCTGCACCTGTATGTCTAGCTCGACACGAGCCTTGTCCAGACGCGATCTGACCTCCATTTCATCCGCTAGCCGTGTCTCCATCAGCTCTTGTTGCAGGCGCTCTGCCTCCAGCCCTGCTTCCATGCACTGAATACGTGCCAGGTATTCTCCCAGCTGTTCCTCGCAGTCCTGTACACGGCTGCGCAGTTCCTGCAGCTGCTCACGAAGTTGTCTCTCATTGTCCTGCTCAATCTTCAACTCATTCTCCCAGAATTCATGCTCCTTCATCTCCGCCTCATTCCTGCGGACCTGCTGCTCTAGTTTGACAAGCTCCTCTTCTTCTTCCTCCGTCAATTGCTGCTGCAACTCAGTCTCGCAACGTTGCAGTTTCTGCTCGAGGATGTGCAACTTGTCCTTCTGCAACTGCACCAGACGAGACAGCTCCTGTGTAGGGGCCGGAGTGCTGCTGCGGTTTACCACTCTCTGTTTGGTCTCACCTTCACGGTTCTTCCCGAAGATCTCACGCAACCCCTTGGCACCACCAGTGAAAGTGAGGGACTTGCGTTTTGGTTCACGTCGTTTGAGGGAACGGTCATTGGCTGTGGGGCGGAGCTTTGCCATGGGAGGGAGACTTTGGCGGTATAAGCTGCGCTCCGGTGCTCTGGCAGAGGTGTCTGAGGTGGGACGCTCACTCAGGGATGGGCCTGTACGTTGAAGCACCAACTGCACATCACTAGCATACTGACCCCACTTATTCAGAGAAACCACAGGATTTTCATGAGGCGCCAGGTGCCTCTCCGTCTCGCGCCATTTTTCAATCAGTGTGTAGCGACCTGTCCGCCCTGCAAGACAATACATTTACATAAGCAATTTGTAGTGTAATTTCTGAATTGCAAAAAAAATCTGAATTCCAAAAACAATGGTTGTATTCAACCCGCCTCAAAATCAGGCCACTGATTGAGCCTCTGTTGCTTTATTGGGATATTCAAACAAACACAGCATTGTTTATTATCTGAGCCATATATTTTATCTTTTTTCGCTCGTTCACACCGGGACGATTATTGTGCACAAATATTGCCGACGTTTAACGCATTGTAACGAAACAAAGGGCGACAATGTGAGTGTGCACACCGAAGCGTGAAAGCATAATTTTATAAAATAAACGCCTCTCATGTCTCATTTTTTTGGTCTGACACGCTATGTTAAAAACTGGCCAACCAATAAGATTGCCTTTTTTGTTAATGTGCCTGGAGCTGCTGAACAACTTAACAAATAAGTTTGTGAATGGTTTTGACAAGCGTGTCTTCTGGCTCCCTTCTTCTTCTGTATGACAAGCGAGTGTCAGAAGCATAAAAAGTTGCAAAGCACCACCTTGTGTACTGAGGTATTTCAGTTTTTTGTTAATCGTGTCGGCTCATCATCAGTAAAAATCGTTTGGGTATGAACAGCAAAGAACTGTGACGATATCCGCGTGCAATAATTGTGCCAGTGTGTATGAGCCTTCAGAGAAGTAACCTATGAATGACTTCATAGGTATATAGTTGATAGGAATAAAACTTTGTTCAGAGTCAGTTGGTCAGTTTAAATTTGTTTTTTTGCATATCTGATTGCAATCCTATCTAGTCAACTGATTGTCTACACAGTGTATCGAACCGTTCATATCCCATTTGTGTGTGCCATCCAATACCATTGTATTGTTTTGCCTATGCTAAAAATAACAATAACAGCAATACAGTTTCCAAAACAGATGTTATCTTACGACAGGACTGTGTTGCCATTACAGTTTTATATTTCATCTTATGAGGCAGTGGCAGAAATGTAGGAAGCTGGAATATGCGATTTTTGACATTAAGCATGTTTTCTACAAAAACGACTGACATGTTTAAGTTTTACATGGCATGAGAATGTGAAAAAGCTACGCTAAATCCGATCTAACCCGTCTGAAATGGATTTCCAGGAATTCAGTTTGAATAAACCAAACCACCACAAATGAATGTAGCTGTACGAATTTGCAGAAAATGCATTTCATGTAGTTTGTTGTCATTATTTAAATATGATTTGCACTAAATCGGATTTGGGCTGACAGTATGAACAAGACATAAAATACTTTAACATATTGCACTTACATTTTTAACATACTTTAACTTTAATAAAAATGTGTATGGCTAAACAGAGAAGCAAGCAGATAAGCTCATGATAACACAAAGATTTAACTTTCCAAAGGAAATTCATCCGACATTCACCAAAGACCATGTGCCTCAGTGGCACAGAGATTGCACTTATTCATGACATAATGGAATAAGACACAGTCTCATTTTTTCTAGTATGGGGTGGTAGGGTCGAACTCTGAGACTAGAAGGGACAATACTGCATTTCACTGCTCCAATCTCTGATCGCAAAGAAGGTTTGTTGTCAAGGAGACAACCATAGTGAGGGTTATGTTGTGTAAAAAACAGTGGAAAGGAAGAACAAAAGAGGAGGGCGCTTGGAAGGGAACATGCAAAAAAAAACAAAAAACGGGAAGTTCTGTTAAAAATGGCCCCATTGTGTAGCAGTTCACCAATCAGATTGTGTTATGAGCATATAAAAGTCACCAAGATCTAGTTTGGTTCTTGATGATTAGGGTACAGTGTGTTTAGTGTCTCACCTATTGCTTGGGCCAAAGCGATAACAACCTCTTGACATGTTGTGACTTCTGTGACCCCGCAGACGATGCGCTGCACTCCATCCACCCATACCTTCAGCTCCATGCCTCTCATCTGGATGATGTCATTCCTCTCCTCTGCAGGCACCCGTTATAAGCTCTCTGGTCTGCATGCCGGTCTTATCACTGCTTGAAAAACCAAAGAACTGTTTGTGCTAATTCCACTTACATAAGAAATGATTCAACCATAAATACCTCTCTGTATTCTTCAATAACAGTGACCTCACTGGCACTTGGTTCTTTATGATATTCATCCATAGTGTTAGTCTGGCAGATGGCATCTTTAGTTCCTTGTGAAGGGAGGGTTTGGGTGCTGCAGTGCTAATGTTTTACTCCTAGCTTGCTCACACAAGGCCTGGTCTGTTGTTATCCTCAAATCAATTTTCACTTACTGCACTGTGGTTTGGCCTTTTGTTATCCTGCTGTTCACTTAAGGATTGTGGCTAGTTGATGGACATCCTGTTTTTTACCGCCACTTTATTTTGCCTGACTTGATAAAATTATTTTCTTGTTATTGATAGGGGTGAATTCATTAGTTTGCATCAACTCGCTTATATGTATCAGTGCTATGTATAGTCAGAATAGACCTCCTCCAATGGAGAACACTCTAAGCTAGGTTTTTGCGATTAAGACCATTGCATTAAAAGAGAAATAAAATAAAGCACACACAAATACCACACCGAATATATGCTTAAAGCTCCCAGTTTCAGATGTGTTGTTAAATAAATTTTGTATTTTTTATTTTATTTTACAAAGTTTTATTTTTTTCATTGTATTGTCAAGAGCAACTTTAGTATACCGATGCTTCTCCTCCTCTGTGCTAGTGTACTGAGTGATCAGAGTGATTTATTTAGCCATGAACCACTCAAGCAGAAGAACTGGTCCAAACAGGCCTGTGTGAACAGTATGGATGGTGCCCCACTCCCATGGGACGCACTCATAAAAGATAAGTGAGATGAGCTGTACACCCTTGACAGGTAATACGTCTTTCAGTGTGTGCTTTGAAGAGAGAAGGTCCTCTGTTTGTTTGATTGTTTGTTTCTCATTCTGTCTGTCTCCAGGAGTGTTTGGCCTGTTGAAGTTTGAAGTGGCCTCTGATGGGAAGTAGGCAATATCTTGATATGCTATCTCAAACCCAACTGATATATCCATGATGGATATCTTTATCTGCATAGTGCAGTATGTCAACACTACGGAAATACAGTTTTAGCAAATAAAAAAAAAATGCGCCATTGATATTATAATACCTTACATTATGAAACCAGTTGAGGAAGGATGTGATATGCAGGTCCTTCTCAAAAAATTAGCATATTGTGATAAAGTTCATTATTTTCTGTAATGTACTGATAAACATTAGACTTT
>JAUMHI010000037.1:9847752-9858448 GCA_032359435.1 Enteromius unitaeniatus | reverse complement strand
CTAATGTTTATCAGTACATTACAGAAAATAATGAACTTTATCACAATATGCTAATTTTTTGAGAAGGACCTGTATATGTTTTAATGTTGTAAAGACAGTAGCGACAGATTTATTTTTCTATATTGTGTTGTACACAGCAGTGAAATTTGAAAAATAAAAAAATGGTTGGGGATTTGGTTCTATCTATCAGTGGCTTAATGGATGGAGGTATATCTGAATGCAAGCTTGTACTCTGTCATATAAAAGAAGCGGGTTTAAGTGAACTAAATGATTGCTGATGGCCAGCCGAGGTGAATCATACTCAATAAGATGAATAAGATACATTTACAAAATAGGGTAAATTTCCATTTCATGTCAACTTTAAATGATTGGATTACCAATTTTGGGAAATCCCAAATTTAAGGAGGTATCCAAGCAAGAATAACAGAGGGTTGGGTTCTTTTCACTTGGGCCAGTACGCAAATATCTATAGCAACCACATGGAACACCCTTTTTACCATCTTGAAATGCACTTAAAACAACTTAGAACTGCTTGGCAACCACCCACAACATCCTAGCCTTTGCTTGGGCAAGCCTCCCTCAAATTTTTTCTAAATATCTTGGTATAATTCTGTCCTGGTGTGTGTTTTGATACTTTGACATCCTGTTCTAATCAGTCTCTCTTGGGTAGAGACGTCAGGCCAGAAAGTGCAATCATTTACTTCTGCTTTAAAAATCTCTCATGAGCTTGTTAATTCAGTTCCGTCCTACCCGTTCAACATAGCAGCATACAGTGGTCATCTTGTATGTTTTAAACCCTGCACCAAGGCCCTACCCCCAACAGTATTATGTGTCAGCTGCAGAATCTGTGTTTAAGTGTATACATATGATACAGGCATCTGCCCCCAGACGAGCTTCGGCTCCATGACCTGGGGATAAATTTAACGAACTCAAGGTCTTGGCGGCATGTCAGTGTAAGGTACAGCCAAGACAGCTGCTAAAGGAGACGTAACGCGTCTAAACTCACATTCCAGTCGACTCACATCTAACGTCTGTAAACACAGATCAGCACAGCACATATGGCTGTATGCTACATTAGGTGTAACGGACCCTGCATGTTGTAGCACTCACATGCTATTTCATGCTATACTAAGTCAGGGATGTTGAATATAACAGTCAAAACAGTTTATAAAAGTATTCAGGGTAGCTGTCATATTTGTTGACACAAATCTAAGAGTTGAAGGCTAGCAGTACACTCCATTCAATATGTTGTTTTGATGTCCAATTTACTGTTGATTGTTTATTCTGCAAATTTTGTGTCAGAGTTAACACAGTGTCTACCTTGACTAGGGTCAGTACAACATATTCCAGGTCTTTCAAGAGGTCTGCTTTTAAGATGAAAGCTTGCTCTGTTGTCTAGCATTTCAGCCACTGTAATTCTTGAAGTTTTATCTACAGCACTTGAAAAACTCCTCAGGACCCTAACGTTATGTGTGGACTGTAGTGGGGGGCTGTTCTAACAAGGGTCCAGGCAAACACAAAGGTCCACTGGAGAGACGCCCACCCCTGCAGGCCTCACAGCATGACTGGACACAAACAATCCATCTCCATAGCGATGCTTTCACAGCATTGTGAATCTCTCACATGGCCGGCTGTGACCGGCTTGGGAACTAACAAACACCAGCAATTAAGGAACAATCTCTTTATTTTAACTTTTGTCAATGTCCCCTGTAAAACTTTGTCCTGTCAGGGGTTCCCAGCTGAACAACACCACCAATGAGTCACAAGCTGACACTGAATTGAACCCATTTCAAATAAAATTGTTTGTCAGTACAGCATCTGCTGAGGATGAGAAACCCCGAGCACAATTCATTAACTCAAAGTAACTTTAGACTGAGGTGAATACGTCACAGTAATTGGCTTTATCAAACACAATGTGGGGGAAGGGATGTCGGACATATGCATACCTTGCAGTTCAGAACCAAAGTTTAATTATATAGTTAAAATTCTGCTTTTAAGCAAGAGAGAGCTCAATCTTCCTTTGCTAAAACATTTTCCTTTGGGATTCATAGTTAATACAAGGACTATGTTTAAACCCTTTGTGAGATGTTTTCTTTTGACAGGGATTGCTGGTGAACAAGTATAAATCTAGATTTTTACGTTTTCTAAAAGCTTGTCCATAGAAAAATAAATCACCAACATAATGCCAGTGTTTTTGTAGTTTTTCTAGTGCACAACTGTATAGTATAATGTGTTCAGGGTGCTATTCTATGTGTTTACTAGGGTGTTCTGGTTGGTTTCAGTATAGGTGCTTACTGGTGCAGGTCACCAGAGTACACCTTGAAGGAATAGTTCACCCAAAATTAAAAATACTCTCATAAATTACTCACCCTCAAGTCGTTCCAAACCAGTAAGATCTTCCATTCATCTTCAGAAAACAAAGATGTTTCTGATGAAATCTGAAAGCTTTCTGACCCTGACAGACAATAAACAGCAATGCAACTGACATGTTCAAGACCCAGAAAGGTAGTAACGACATCATCAAAATAGTCCACGTGTAGTTCAACCCTAGTATCATCAAGAATACTTTTTGTGTGCAAAGAAAACAAAAATAATGACTTTATGCAACATGTTCTTCTCTTTTGCATGGTGCTGCTGATGTGGGAGCTGGGGGCTCTCGGATTTCATCTTAATTTGTGTTCTGAAGATGAACAAAAGGTCTTATGGGTCTGGAACGATGAAAGATGTATTTTGTGTGAACTATCCTTTTAAATATGTTTGATATTCTGGCTCCTAGAATAACTGGTGTGCTTCCTTCGATGCAAGTGATAATTTCGCCACTTTTATCTTCTACCAATCTGAATGCTTAGTCAAGTAATAGCACATCTCTCTGAAACACAATTTGAGGTGTCAGTGAAAGCACCAATTATTCAGTTGTTCAGTCGCCAATAATTTGTTGTTCTGTCTTATCTGTTTCTTTTTAGACTGTCAAGCAACAGTCTAGGCAGCGCTGCCACTTTGCAGACAAACTAATAAGTGAAAAATAAGCTGAACATACAGAGAAATCTAATGTCCGAATGCAGTATGTATACTAGGCTGATTATGAAATTCACTGCATAATATGAAGTGCACATACCCTAACCTTCATGTCACAGTCATTGAAAACAGTCATTGTTTTCTTACTGCACAGCAGACAAATCCCTTCATTTCCTTGAGTTGGACAGTGTGGGTTCAGAAGAGGGAAGTGAACTGTCTCTAAACTATGACATGCGCTCTTATTAGAAAGCAACAGAATTATGCATGGGATGGTTTAATTATTTAAATTCCTGAGATAACCTAAACTTTAATCATACAGTCGTGTGGTTACACACATACTCTATGCACAAAACAAACCTTTTCTGCTCTTTATAAACATACAATATGTAGAACTGAAAATCTGTGGATGTAGATATCTTCTGCCTACTAATTCCCCACCAAAAGTACAGAACAGCTTTCCGCAGCCAACATCAGATCCTGATCTGCATTGCCATCATGCATTTATTCATAATATTACATGTACATCTGTCAGCACAGTTCCATCTCACTACCTCTGTACTGTTGTCTACTCTGCCTTCACTCAGCTCTCTATTGCTTTCTTCTCTCTTCCTTTGTTGGAGTTATTTAGCACGCTGATGATATCCACGGTCAACAGATTTGATCAGTGAGTGTTTGATGAGCTGGCTGTTGTCATATAAGACAGTGTGTAACGAGAAGCTGAGGCATGTGTAATCGGTTGTGAATAAGTCATTTCTATGAATGAGGCATGTGTAAACAGGTCTATAAGTGAGGCAGAGGAAGGTGGTGTCCGAAAGCTAAAAAAATACAAAATCCTGTGTTGCACAATATCCTGGCTACTAAGATGACTCTGTCTGGTCTATTTTGATGGATCTTGCCCTACCTGCTGCATCTGAAGGAGTGGTTGAAAGCAGTATGTTTGAACATACAAAAAAATTACAGTTCAATTTTGACCAGCTTATTAGTAATGTGTTTATTACATATTTCAGGCAACAGTTTTAGTACGAAAGCCCTCTTTGGTTTCACACACAAAATGTCTGTAAGCAAGCAGCTCTTAAAAACGAGGCGTGAATTTATCATAATTCTCAGTAAAATGAGAGACTGAACATGTAGAGGGTGGGCCATTTATACAGAAGTGTAAAAGTTTGAAATATCACCAACCATTCCCATTTTATTAAGGTGTATCCATATAAATATCCCACCCTGTAGAACAATCTAATGCATATAAACAGAAATTCAAACCTGCTGTAAAGTTGTTATTACCTTAATAACAAAGGCAACAGTTATTCCCTTAACTCCATGGCATATACTTGTGTAATTTCTGATTTTCATTTGTCATATTATGCAATCAAACCAGCTTAACAAAAACAGTCCTATCTATTAAAAAGAGTGCATAGAACTTTGCAGTTTGTATTATGTAAACTTTGAATGTGTTGTGTTCAGTTTAAAACTTTATATAATTGCCTAAATCCTAATATAATGTAATTTACTACCCACCTTATTTTAACTTGACAGCAGGTGTGGCATTTTAAACTTCATCAGCAGTTTCTAGTGGTTTTGAGTGGAGTGATATGCTGTTTGATGTTGCAAAGTAGTATTTTTTATTTTATTGTTTTATTATTAATGTTTTAAATCCATTATTACTGCATTTCGATAAGCGTTTTATTTATTTACACATAGAAGCTAGTGAATCAGAAGTCTCACACAATCACAAAGCTTTACTATTAGTATGCGTTTCAATAATTGCATTGTATGCATGGCTGTTTGTAGCACTGAATGTTTGTAAAAGTGAATGTTTTACTAAAGGTTTATGAAAATACACAATGGAGGGGCATGTTGTCACACTGTATGCTCTTAAATCACAATGGGCCCACACAATTTAATACAAAACCTTATGATAACTAGCCCCAGTCTCCCTTATAATATCTAATAATGACTCATTAATGAAACTTACTATAAAGCATTAGTGTTCAAGGGATGCATTGCTGAATGTTTGTAAGTTTAGGAGGGGCTGCAGGCCTGCGGTTGATCTGATAGAAAACACTGACCATCACACTGTCATGTAACCCGTTGAAACGCATGTCAGTAAATCTGGGCTGCTGATAAAATCCCTGACCGCACACAGTATCGCGTCATGCGTCTGTTCTCCTGCGCCTTCATCCCATCGCAACTATTTAAAGATGCCCCATGAAAACACATGAAATACACGTCGCCCTTCTCTCGGGCTTTCGCGACGGTCCAAAAGCACGCTTTATTTAATATAATATCCGTACCTGCGTGTGTCTGCAGTCCCAGCTCGCCAGAATCCTCCGTCCGGGTCTGTTACTTCGCTCCGCCAGAGCAGAAACCAGATTTAAGCAGATGATGTGGGTTTCCTTTTAGTGTATCCTAAAGGCTTCCTTCGCCTGGTGTCCGTAAATGTGGTCGGTTAGGAGGGTCCGCTCGCTGAAGTTCAGTCAGTGTGGCCCGTTACATCAGCAGCAGCGGCACGAGTAAATACAGTGAGCGGGACACCGCAAGGCATCATGGAGAGAGCACTTTAAAGCTGCACAGCCCACACTAAACAAGTCAGCTCAGTCTCTCTCACACACTGCATGTACCGCACGTTTAGGGGTTATTTGGCAAAGGCTGTGGATTTTATTCATGTAACAACTGCTTTAGCATCTTTTTTACGATTTCGCATTTTAACTATTCATTATAATTCATAATAAAACTGTTTATTAATAAATGCATTCAACATGATATGGAGGAATAACCCCCATTTATACTAGTTTGATGTGCATGTATTAACTTTTAAGTAGCCTATCATGCCTATGTTGTAGTTTTTTAATATAGTTAATTCAATTAGATTCCTCTGTTTATTTATATAGCTATGTAAATAAGTTGTTCCTTGACATTTAAGATATGAGAACAATTTTTGTGTGTTTCACTTTAGAATTCTTATAGTGTGTGTGTGTGTGTGTGTGTGGGCTATTTTATTTATTTATTTATTTTTCATAAATGACATGGGTATGACAGAGGAATTACAATTTGAAGTTGGTTTATGAGGACACTGCCTATGCCCCCATTGTTCAAAAGACTTAAAATAGCCTTTAATAGCACACACAGGTTGTACAGTATAAAAATCATTACACCTGTAGAGAGTCCCCATAAACCAAAAACACCAACGCGTGTGTGTGTGTGTGTGTGTGTGTGTGTTGGGACTTGTGGTTTACGAGGACGCAAATGTGTATAATGACATGGGTACTACAACGTTTAACATGGTTTATGAGGACACTTCCTGTGTCCCCGTAGAACAAAAGGCTTAGAAAACATACTAAACAGTGTTTGATGAAATTAAAAAAACTGTACACTGTTTAGGTGAAGGGTTAGTGTAGGACAATACCACATACAGCCTGTACAGTAGAAACACCATTACACCTAGAGTCCCTGTAAACCACAAATGCAGGTATGTGTGTGTGTGTGTGTGTGTTCTTGTTTATGGTTCAAGGATAGTAAGACCTGAAATGTTTGACATTGTGGGGACTGGCCTTTAAAAATGATATAGTAAATTATGTTTATCAAAGAGTGTAACAATTTAAACAAGTTTTCTGCAAGGGGTAGGTTTAGGGTTAGGGGATGGAAAATAATAGTATAAAAACAATAGAAGTCTATGGAAAATCCCCACAATTCACAGAAATCCAATACTGAGATAAGATTATTGCAGAAAGTACATTGAAAGATACAACAGCAAGAAAGATACATTAATAAATATGAAAACAAATATTCAAAACATTTTCAGTAATACCAAATAATAGTAAAAGATATTGTACATATACATCACACACATTGTAAAAAATTGTGAAATATACAAGTGCAACAGGGCCCTAAACATCCACATTATATTCATTAAACAATCTTATACCAGAAGTGCTACTCACAATAAATCCATCCTTAAGTTTAATTTAAAAATTGCTTTGATATTTTTTAGCAGATTATTTGAAGGCAACAAAATCTTTATTTTTATTATTATTATTATTAATTGTATAATGCTTTAATAAAAGAATGTGCGGAGTGTCATGTAGCGTGCCTTGTTTGAGATTTACTGCATTTAACTTGACTTGTTATTATTAACCCTGGCCTCCCCTATACTATAAATTAACAAAATTGTGTGATGGAACATGTTAAATAACATCAACAGAGCAAAAGCTGATCTTCGACTGAGCTCTTAACTCGTTTTAGTAATAATATCTCAACAATAACAAGCATGATAAGTATTAATACACAAAATGAATAATCCAAAGGGTATGGTGGTTTTACAGAGGCATGCCATTCCCCAGCATCCCCCTCAATTCGAGCCTTGCTTATGCACCATGAACTCTTACTATCCTGATCTCATTCATAACATCCAGCACGTGACGCAGCCACATAGATCCTAGATCACATCTATAGAGGCCTCAGGTTGCAATGGGCTGCGATACGTAAGAATCTACATCTATATCTATGCGTATATATCTATGTGCCAGAGCATCACCTGCCGGATTTTGTGATTAAGATGGAGATTGGGGTGTATAAGTGGTAAAAAATATTTTTATTAATTATTAGTTTTTTGCAAAGACAGATTGTTTTGTGTCTTATCACCTCAATGTATTGTCCCGAGCTGGGTTTTGTCTATTTTTTGTTTTGTTTTTTTTGACTGAGCTTTGGAATGTCTGGTTGCCCTTGACATCCATTCTTTAGTGTGTCAGTAACACTCATGGCACTGCAGGTCAACTGCTTCAGCTGCCTTCATCTGTTGCATGTGAGTTTCAGCTATGAATCATCCAGATAAACTGACAGAAGGGCAATCATTGGCTTCAATGGGAATGCTTACTTTTTAGATGATTCTGCTTCCCTTGTTGTTGTTTAAATATTAAAATAGGACTTGCTTGCAACACAAGTTGTTTTTCAAGCACTTTTTCTTCTTTAAGTGAATAATTTCTTTATGCTGTTGTGGCTTTTCTGCAGTTCTGTGTCAGCTGCACCACACAGATGGGTCTATTTACGCTTGGATTTCACAAAAAACAGCGTAACTCTTTGGGAGTAACCCCTTTAAAAAAGGTTTTTGAATGAAAGCACTCAAGATTTCAACTTAACTTGTGCATTTTCGTGACCCTCAAATATATCAAAATAAAAAATTACAAACATGAGCACATTTTGCAGTCTTACTTCATATAATGTGTATTTAACTACTGTATACTTACATCAAAAAAGATGTGATTAAAGGGATAGCTCACCCAAAAATGATCTGCTTACCTCCAGGGAAGCGGACAGGACTCAGATGGTAAGGTCACACAATAACAGTTTATTAAGTTCACAGATGAATCAGAAGATGGAATGACAGGTAAGCTTGAGATGATTTGGATACTTTCGGAGTGATACTGGAAGGCTGATAGTAATGTTTTCTTTTGCATATCGTTGGCGTTGGAGATGAACACTGGAGGACACAGACAATGAGACAACAGAGACTACAACCACACACCACATTCACTGGAGAGACGATGGGGTTCCTTGGATTCTGGAGGAAACACAGGGGAGCTGGGGAGACAACTGAGAGAGGCAAGTTCGCTAGAGTAAAGAGTCCACGAGCTCGGACAACATGTGATGCGTGGTGTGTGGTTTTATGAAGTGTCTGATGAGGGGTGTGATCAGTATCAGGTGGTGGAAACAGTTAATTGTAATTAATACAATTAATAGCTTACTGAAGGAGTGAGGGTGGAGCCTGGCGTAGATGTAACAATTAGAGATGTAGGTAACTTTATTTCTTAAGTAGAACACAAACAACGATTTGTAACTCAAACCGTTGCAGTCTGTCAGTCATATAATGGAGGTCAATGGCAACCAAACGTTCAGCGCTCTGAGAGTCAAAAAAGAAAAAAAAAACATACACAGACAAAACCAAATTAAATTTGTAATTATTAAATATAATACACCAGAAAAGTGCATGTGACATCAGTGGCTCATCTTCAGTTTTGCGACACAGTGAGAATACTTTTTTTGCGCAAAGAAAACAAAAATAACATCATATACTCAACCATTCTTCTACTATGATTTAACGCCATTTTAGAGAATA
Organism: Enteromius unitaeniatus; assembly: GCA_032359435.1. Lineage (NCBI taxonomy): Eukaryota > Metazoa > Chordata > Actinopteri > Cypriniformes > Cyprinidae > Enteromius > Enteromius unitaeniatus. The sequence continues at coordinate 9,849,324 of JAUMHI010000037.1, read as the reverse complement.
TTACTGCGTAAGTGTTATGCTTTTTCAAGCACTTTAGTCGTCTTTAATGTACTTTTACCCATAATTTAAATGCGAGTGCATTGTAAATGTGTACATGTGGAGAACAAATGTTATAAAACCTCAAAATAGTGGATTAGGCTGTGCACTAAATGCCTGGATGAGGTTTGTTTATCTGCTGTGCTGCTTGTGAAATCTGTCCAGCCTATGATGAGATTATCCACCCAGAAATCTGGGATCTATTGTGTGTTCTGTGTTGATAACGCTGCCTGCAATCTGTTTCTCATAGAAACCTTCTGCTGACCTGTTTCATCTAACACAAGTGTTCTGTGAGGATATTGTAGAACATAACTATGAATTAAGACTGAAAATACTAGTCAGATGTCACATTTTTCATTATTATATTATGTGAATGTGTTTTTTAATGTTTAAAAAAAAATAATAAAAAAAAAAAAATAATAATAATAATAAAAAACTGAGTCTGTAATATCTCTAAGATAATAAATTAAAACGTGCTTTCTTGCAATTATAAACGACTGTTAGGTTCCACCACACCAGCGTTGAGAAAAGTAACAGGTAACATGTGACAAAACTATTATCAATTTGGTACCTTAAAGGTACATTTTAGTACTTAAAGTGTACATTTTTAAACGTAATAGGTACAAAAGTGTACCTTTTGAAAAGGTACCGTCCCAGTGACAGCTTTACCTTTATTTCTTAGAGTGTATATTAAAATACCCAGCTTCATTCATATATAATTATATAAGATAAAAAAGTACATTTAGTACATCCATGGATGACTGTAATGTCATTTTTGTTAACAACAACAACAAAAGAAAAGGTGTTGTGGGAAGCTTTTACTGTATGCCCTCTGTCCTGTCTTGTTTTTCCTACTTTAGTTTTATGGTATAAGATACTTTCAGCACAGAGACATTTTAATCAATTTTGAAATGTTAAAGTGTATAAATGGCAGTAAAATTAAGAGACCTACCTGCAAAGCTGCCTGAAGAACTATGAGCAAGTGCACCAAGGACAAAAGCTGCTTTAAACGCAAAATATGGCCACACCAATTTTTTATTTAATTTAATTAATATAAGTTAATTGATACAGAAATTTGACAGCACCAGCATTTTTACACAAGTGCCTTAAACTGCAAGATTGTAGCTTTTCTTGAAGCATCTTGGAGACATGGCCCCTGGTCTTCTAGATTTTAATGTTTGGAAATGTAAACTGATATTGTAAACTGGTTTTCTTATAATTTTGGCCACCACTGTAAGCATGTTTGTGTCTTATCTTTTTTTTCACCTCAACAGAATAAGGAATAAGTGTTTCGACTGTACAGACGTCAGGGACATGTGGACATCTGCTCAAGAACAGGTGATGCTTATAAAAGGTCACTGTGTTGTTGTGTGGTAAATGTGTCAGTTGCCTTCATTTTCATGAAAATACATGTGCAGCATTGAATCTTTATTTATGTATTTACAGAGGAAGGGCTGTTTTTGGACTGTACAGAGGTGTGGGACATGTGGACATTTCCTGTAATGATGGACATCTGCTGGAGGACAGGTGAGTTGA
>JAUMHI010000037.1:9785181-9847652 GCA_032359435.1 Enteromius unitaeniatus | reverse complement strand
GAGGTAAGTAGTATCAAGTCAAAAGGTATGACCTAATTTGCTTGAGAATTTTGAGGCAATCAGTTTCCATGGCTTTTTGAAGTAAAGTCAACTTTTTACAGTGCATTACATAACATTCACCACCGTTACCATCAAACAGCATCACGACCAGTATTATCCTCACCACTACGTATATCACCTTCACAACCATCCCCCACTGCTACTACAATAGCCACAATCATATCGTCCTCACCATTCCCATAATCACATTACCACCACCACCACCATCATCATCACCAATATAACATAACATCCATCACTATTACAGCCATAATCATGCTCACCACTATACGGTCATCGGCATATTCATCAGCAGCAGCGCACCACAAACATTATAATTACAGTCTTAATTCCGTAATGATCATCATCATTATCATCACTCTCAAATCATCATCAACATGCTCATTTCTGACTTGTGCTGTGAGGCAGAGCGTCTCTTACCAGGTTTGAGTTGGTTGCGTTGGAATCATCCTCGGGGAAAGGGATGTAGACAGCTAAGGCCACACAGTTTGCAAAAATAGTCATCAAAATTATGATTTCAAACGGTCTGCGGAGTCAGAGTTAAAGAAAATCTGTTTCATACACAAGCAGAAGAACAGCACACACACATACAGCACAGTACATGTTAAGTTCAGTACACGAAACAGTATGTAAGAGTCTAGATCCACTCTGCTCTTTTTTTTCTCTCTACTGAAATTCTCTTTCCTTTTAATGGCAAGGCTCTTCAAAAACCTGGCCTTCATCAAGACAACGATCTTCACCCCCCCCCCTCCCCTTCGTTCTCCCATTTTCCTTCTCTCTCTCTTTTCACTGGCCAAATTGTTTGTTTGGCTTTCAGTTCTGCTGGAAATGCAATCAAACTGTGTCATCATTTGTTACAGGAATGGATTTCTCCGAGATGGGTGTTGAGTCGCATGGCACGTGTCCTGAGGAGAAACAGATGTGTTCTTGTTTTTCTGGATGTTTCTCTTGTATCTGCTGTCTGGGCCTTGAGTTATGGCTCTCTGGGGTTAGTTCAGAATTACAGAGCCGTAGACCCTGTAACCCATTTAGATAAACATGCTTGTAGATCAGTAGTTCGGGTCCCCAAGGGAGTAAAAACAGACCATTGCAGGCAGACCCAAACTGAATTTAATCTTTAAAGGTCTTATAAGGTTATAAATTACACTTCTATTTATTAAACCTGCTTAAATGTGCATAATGTGCATTAGTGTGTGACCAAATTTGTGTTTGCAGGAAGGGTCAATATGCATGTGTGTGTGCGTGTGGGAAGGGTGAATATTTGTGTATGTGTGTGTGTGTGTGTACATGGACCTGTTCAGCCTGTTGAGAGGAGCTGTTGGCATGGCAACACAGCCAAAGACAGGAGAGATGGGCTCTGGAGTCTCTGGAGATACAGATCCAGTCAAGTGTGTGTAAGACCGAAGACACATACGGATATAACTGGTGAAACTGGAACTTTTATGAAATATTCTACCGAATTAATGAGGGAAAATATTTCTCTGTGTACACAGTTCAGTTCACTCGTGCAGCTTTGTGAATTTATGGGGAAATCTTTGATGATGTGATAAGTTCTTGGCTGAAGCTGTGAATGGGAGCTGGATCTCCTGTTTTCTGATGAATGAAGCATTTTCTTAACCAATCAATCCTCATCAACATATTTTCCTGGTCAGGGGCCTATCGCTGTCTCTTGTGGGCAGAAATGATTACATAAAACCATGAGAGAGAGGGGAAGAAAGAGAGGAAGGGGAAAAGGACAGGGGAACACACCGTCCTACAGCCTCCTGTAAAAATTCATTTCAGGGATGCACTTGAATGACTCAAAGCTCAACTCGATTTAACCCTTTGCAGAAGATAGTGGCATAAAAACCACTAAAAGTCTATTAGCGAAATGGGAATGTTGTATTTTTGAGGGTCTTTTTGGAGGGCTTTTATATTTTGGTAGGGCTTCATGCAACGTTGTATTTTTATAATAACTCAAAGAGACCATAGCACATCTGTCAAACGCTGACTGTTATAATAACAAACAGATTATACAGCAATTAATAACCTATTCATACACACTGCTGAGAATCAAAATATGAAAAGAATACATTTATGGCCTGAAGGTCAATAACCTCAGCCTTAAAGTCAGCTATGTTCTACATGTATGAGTAGTCTGTAACTGTAACATCAAATAACTCTGAAAACAACAGTATTCCACAAGATTTCCCTAAAAAGCACAACCATTTTCAACAAAATTCATTTGAAATGTTTCTTGAGCAGCAAATCAGCATATTAGAATGATTTCTGAAGGATCACTTGAGAATGAAAACTTGCGTAATGGCAATGTAGCTCTGCCATCACATCATCATAGAAAACATTCATTTTAATTTGAAATAATATTTCATAATATTACTGTTTTTATTGCAGTCTTGGTCAGCATATGATACTTATTTTAAAAACGTTACCGACCCCAAAACTTCTGTACAGTAGTGTGTATATATACAGTACATGCAAGCAAGTCAGAGCTCAGTAAAGGATACTTCCATTCCACAATACTGATGCACGCCCTGCGGATGGGGTTTTTAAGAGTGAGGCAGAGAAGGGCTCGGGGTGGGCGCGTGGAGGCAGTGCTGGCCTGTTTCTTGGGTTTGGTGTAGTGCTGGCGTTTGCGCTGCGTGGAGCTCGCAGTAGAGATTGGGGCTCCGGTGGTGCCCATCAGCTTGGCCTGCCGTGCCGCGTCGATGGCTGCCTGCCAGCTGAGGGGGGCGCCAGGGGTGGGAATGTGTTCAGGTGCAAGACCCAGCACCCCACCACCACCCCCCACATGCTCGTCCTCATTCAGACTGGGGACTGGAGCCAACGATGGACTGGAATAGTTGGAGCCTGTAGAAGAAGAGAAGGAGACAGTCAATCAGAGAGTGTGTGAGAAAGAGTTCTTTGACGTTTGATGTCGTATTTAAAATAGATTTTTTTAATCATACCTAAATTTACTTGGCAACTTTTCTAATGCCTTTTATGAGTAGATTTGAAAAAAACATCAAAAAAAGAAGATTTTATTGTTTTACCCTTGTCCCAGACCCAGATTTTCAGTCATTTAAGAGAGTTTATTTTATAAAAGTCCACAGGGACAACAAAGCCCACTGCCAGATGGACAAGCGGTTATTAAAAGAGTCTGTGTGCTTGTCACGTGTTGCACTTGTCCAATCAATGTTATTAAGCTTGTAAATATGCAAATAAGACCGTCAAATCCATCCACAAATGGGTTTACAAATGTACAGTGTGAAATTTCAAAGCCTGGCAACCCAAGATTAAACACCCCTGGTATTTATTTGAAATAACTCCTGGGTAAACAATTTCAGGTGTGAAAAGCCAATTAATGTTCTTTTATATTTTATATTTTGGCATTCCAATATAATCCTGGCCAATTGCATCAGCGTATTCATCACACATGGCAGCCCTGCAGGACTGTATCTCATCTCCATCCGCAGTCCAAGAGCATAAAACCCAAAGAGAACTATCCTACTGAAGTGTGTGTGTCAGGAATGAGAGACAGAGTGAGATCACAGCAATAAACCACAGAACTAAGAGTTCCCCCCATCCTGTACCCTATCCCCCATCTCTCAACCCAAGCTCAACCCAAAGTCTGGAATAGTTTGAAACGCCATGTCAGAATGACATGAGTGAGTTTGTCTATGATACAAAAATTTCTCCTATCCCAGTTTAATATGTCGTTTTTTTTGTTGTGAGCGGTGCAGAAATCCCATACTTAAATGTCTTTTGCATAGGATTTGGTCATTAGGATTCAGTAAAGTATGTTATGAGAGTAAGAAGAGAACTGGGGAGTTGTTGTCTCTGTTATCTAACTCCCGTTAAATTATAGGAAGTCAAAGTGGGCTTTTCTCGATGACATGCGCCATTTCTAATTACTGTAGTAAAGCCACACTTTGGATAAAGACTTTCAAAAGGAAGAATCTCAGTTACTCTTCCTAAAGTGGACCTACAATGGATTCACTCTCGAGAGATACACTGACACTAATTTTTCTAATTGGGAGTAAGTTTGTTTCTTTTTTTTAATGCACAAATGAACATGCACAGGCAGAAACAAACATAAAGAGCTACACACACACACATACACTTGAATTCACATAAAGCAAAGACTAGGTGCCAAATTTGAAATCCTGCATTCACACAGATCAAATCTGCACCTCACTGAAAACTTTCTGAAGTTTGAGCCATCAGCCACTAAAGCTGTTCAATTTGGAATCCATGAACTGAGATGTAATCGCATTCTGAAACTGCATCACCACAGACACCAAGGGATCCCCTTTCCCTCTGATCTGAGATCAGCAATGAGCTTTTCACTTCAAAAAAGGAAACATTCACATTGTATTTTAACGAGCCGCTTCAATTTACATATACACATAATATGTATAATATGAACAAATGTACTTTAGTGTAAGCTGCTACTAGTCTAGTACTGGATGAGAAAGAAACTGGCTAAAACAAATGGGGAGGGACTAACTGGGATAGGGGGAGGGGCTGATATATACTGGGAAGGGGCTACTTGAGACTAGGCAGAGGGCAACTTCCAAAATATGGCGTTTTTTGACCATATGTCACCATTTTCACTCCAGCAACTAAGCAAACACACACAAACCTCAGCATGTGCTAATCTGGTGCATTGCATGGATGAGTATATTTTAACACCACAGTCACACACACTCTCTCTCACATACTGTTTTATGAGTCAGCATCACCATTCATATATTCATCTCACCACACAAAAACACATATAACCGTTCACTCTCTCTGAGCCGTACAGTAAGAGCATTTTCACTGCAGCATCACAGCAGTGGATGATTTGACCACGGCCGTATAAGAGAATAAAACATTACTGCTCTGATTCCTACTAGTTGTTTCTGCTGTGTTTTCTTCTGCAGCCAGGCTATTTTGTCACAGCAATTAAATAAAGACACCTGTTAAACACTGTCAAAGATGGTGGGACTGTTTGAAACTGTCTTTAAGAGCTAAATTTAACCTTTTGAGTGATCAGAGATTTCCTGCTTTCTATAGTGACGCTTGAGCAACGTTTATACATACTTCATCACAGACGAAGTGGATTAAATGCAGTATTTGTCAAATACACAAACAACTGAGAAGGTTTTATGTAGGAGCAGAAACTATCAATGTACTACAAATACAGCACTTATGTTACTGGGATAAGGTTTATCAAAAACAACTAATTAAATAACCACTTTAAAATGCCAATAAAGTGGGGTCTATATTTTTGTCAGTCTATTAAAATGTATTTGTAAGGAGTATCAGAACTGAAGGTGTCAGAACAAACAAAAAACACAAATCATCATCATTCAGGGTTTGTTCACCCATTCTAGGGAAACATATACCACATAATTCAAACTTGCAATTCTAAGGAAAAACAAGTCACAATTGCAAGTTTATTCAGACTCATTTCTCACAATTGCTAGTTTACACCTTGCAATTATATCTGATATAATTCTTCTACAATTTGGAGAAAAAAGTCAGAATTGTGAGATTTTAACTTTTAGCAATTACATTTTTTATTTAGTATAAAATCGTAAAAATGCAGTACACCCCAATTTTAGTTCTTGCCACACAAGATTCATACTTGTGTGACAAATGCGTGTACAAACTTTTTCAAAAGAAGGACCTACTCAGAGTATGCAATTTCAGAAGCAACCATGATGTAGCCAAACCTCTGACAGTCACAGCAAATCTAAACCAACAGCACAGCTCATTCTGGCCAGGAACTGCTCAGTCAGCCAATAAAACATTTCAGACTGATTGTGGCAAATGAATAAGAAACTAGAGCCCAAAGCAAAATATAAGCATGTTACCAATAGACATTACTTCCAGTATACATTCAGTTCACTGCCTTTGTCATCTGTCCCACAACCGCACTCTGGATATTGTTTTTCTTCAAAGCATGCACACCACATTTAAGAAACGGCATATATAACACAAAACGGTGCAATTACACCATTTTGTATCACTTGAAACAATGAACCACATGCTGACAGAAAATAAAACACATGCTTATTATCATGACATTTTTAAGGTCGTTGCACACCAAGTCAGACATTTTTTTATGCCATTTTTGTCATCTTTTACTATTAAAATGCTACGGAGAAAATCAAACCTGCTCTGAATATTTTCATTACAGAAAAAACAAGAGGTCATATTAATTTTATTAAAGTGTAAATATTGTGTATGGAAATTTCTGTCTCAGAACTTTATTCTTGCTTGCAAAAAGCATTTGTCGGCATACACAGACCATGCTAGCCGGCAAAATCTGACCCCCTGGCCACTGCAAGTATTTTTAAAATCTATTCAAAGATTAAGAATCATTACAACCATCAGTTAATATGAGTTCAATATTGTATTGCTGTGGCAGGAGTTAAGCCTAGAAAAACCTTATTTGCAAAAGCATCCAAACACAGGAAGAGACACAGGACCCTGTGGACCCTAGAACACTGACACACACACACATGCACGCAAGAGTATTAATAACATCCTTTTTAAAATTCATCTGCAGAGATACAAGGCCAGAATAACCCAGATTCATAGGGAGAAAGTGATTAGGAGGTAACAGAAAGCAGGAGCGGGAGAGAAGAAGTGACAGAGAGAGCGACAGACCTGTATGTGGCGACATCAACAGATCTCTTCATTCAGCCTAAACATTGATATTTATATTCATGAATGACTGTTTAAAAGCATAGAGAGAAAGGAAGAAACACGTCACGTTTTAGTATCAGTCAAGTTTAGGACCTGTTTGCCCCTGCTGGTAGATGCTGTAACTACAACATTCTGCATCTTCTCCATTGATTACTCTGTATTATTTATAAACTATTACAGTATTAATTTATACTTTGGAATAGCTCTTATTTGTATGTTTTTGGTTTTTAGATTTTATTTCCATCTTTAGTTTCGATTTTTAGATCTTTAGTTTAAAATTTCTGTTTAGATATTTTCAGTTTTAAGTCAGGACAACATTTCTAATACTTAATTATGTGTCATTATGCATCATTTCTGCGTCATTTTTTATTTATTTTAATTCATCAAGTCATTTTTTAAAGGTTTCAGTGCAATTAACATTAACAACACTAGCTGCCATAATACAGTACTTAACAACAAGAAAATGTAATGAAATGTTTCCATCTTTCTGGGGTGCTCTTTAAAGTGTGAAATGGACTGATTTTCCCTTGTCTGCTGCATTTGACGTCACACCTCAAGATAGTCGCTATAGTGAAGGGTATGTAATTTCCCTACGGCTCCAGAATGATTAGTCACATGACATTTATGGTTCTGACAATTCACTCGAAAAAAAGAATAGAGGTCAAGTACTTCTGTGTAAGTCCTGTGCCAGCTGAGAAACCAGCACTGAGGTTAATGGAAGTATTCATATAAATAATTTTAATGTTTCAAAATATCGAAACGTGAAACAAAGCCCTTTATAGTGAGGGTGAGCTGGGCATCATAAAAGTTTCATTTTGACTTTATGTGTGCTCGGTTAATGTGGCACTGAGTCATCGCTCGATGATGTCACATGCAGCAGTGAGCAGTAAAGCATGAAATACTCACTGTTCATGACTCAGCAGGGAATTGTGGGAAATGGAGTCATATGTCGACGATGCTCTGAAGCCACAAAGACAAAATAAATATATATATCTCAATACGAAAAGTCCATACTACTAGAGAAGAAAATTAACCAATGACAGGATAATGATGGCGACACACACACAAACAGAGATCAAACAGTAAGACAATGAAGATTTGCTAGAGAAAGATACAGGCAGAACACAACACTATGACACTGCTTGTATTAGGATGCCGTGTGTGTGTGTGTGTGTGTGTGTGGTTTGAGTGGGCGGAGCACACTGAAGGTGTCATCCATTACCATCTGTTCAATTACATCACTGAAATCAAAGCCAGCCAATCAGATCAAGCTGCTCAGTCATGCTTCACTGGTCCCTCAGCCATAGCGCACACACACACACACCCCAACATGACCAAAACCTTAACAAAGCTGGGCGCCAACACCAACATAATGTTTACACGCCCTAGGATATGTTCCCACATAATTAGCCGTCATTCAGCATTAACACACACATGCACACCTGAGGCATAAGGCGACACACACCTGAGAAGTACACACGCTGATACACCTGAGACATAGACGCATACACACACACACCTGAGACATATATACAAGCACTCGCATTTCTGAAATAGTGACACGTACACGCACCCCTGAGATACAAACACACACACATACAGAGGAGAGCATAACAGTGGTTCACAGCAGCAAAAAGCTATTCAGCCTCTAAAAATCAACTGACTGAGATGTCAAAATACAAAAGAAAATAAAATGTGATGATAATTTAGCCATTATTCTTCGAAAGCTGTTGTTATATTATATTATATTAAAATATTGTAATTTATTAGACAGTGGTATAGAGAAATATCTGTGTATGTATCTCGGACCAGATAAAATTCACTTCATTTAAAAAAATGAAAAGCACATTTCAACAAGTAACATGATTTGTTAAGGTGCCATTCATGTCTGTATAACAAACGCATGGGACTAAATAAATAAAAAAACATAACACAATATAAACCTGTTTCGTAAAAATTCTGCCTTAACATCAACAACAGAGTCTAACAGCTAAGAAAGTAAAGAGGGTCAGTTTTGATTACATACTGACTTCAATTCATCTGCCACACTCTAATGCCATGTTTTTCTAGTAAAATAGTACAGTCACAATAAAAAAACCCTGAAAAATCTGAATTGAGGAGTTTTAACCCAAACCTCTCAATACTGCACTAATATATAGACAGCACTGTGTCCTAATCATGCTGCTCCACAATATATGTTACACATGAAACATGTTCTGATCAGTTGTAATTGTGTCATACAGTCTTTTTGCTGCTTTTAATGTGGACAGGCAAATTCCTCATCGCTAAAAACTACAGTAGTTGTGTCTAGTTAGGTCATGTCATAAGCGGTCCTCCTGAAATAGTACTCGAGGTTTTCACTAAAAACAACAACAAGTATTTACTAAATAGTTCCATTTCTTACAATGGGATGAGGTTAAACAAGGTATTTGCACTACAATGAGTGTGGTTATATAAGCAGACATAACTCCTCCTTCCCTTTCTCTTTCTTCCTTGGCGTTATGTTTTCTATTCTTTCCATCCGTTCCTGATGTCCTGAAACAAGACTGCTCACAAACATTTAGACTGCGGGACCAGGAGATAAGGTCACAGTCCAGTTATTTTAAGAAACAGACATCAGTCACTATGGAGTTCAAAGCATGTCTGTTTAATATTGGTCATCAACACACACACATGGGTAGGTGCCAGAGAATGAGGGATTCCAGAGAGATGGCAGTGAGATTGTAGCTTAGACTGCAACACATCCACCATGAAATTTAAACACACTTTCAGTAACCTACGCAATAGGACAAATACATAAGTATATACATAAGTAAATATACATAAGTTCCAACAATAAAATAAAGCAGTATTGTTTAATGTCCGATTCATTCTACAGTAAATCTATGTTTTGCCCGTTTTATTTTATACCAGTTGAATATCTGTTTGACTGCTTAGAAAAGTACATGATTTGATTTTTGGCTATAGCACGAATATGCGGGATGTACTTTAAAGGGGTCATATGATGCAATTACCTTTGGAGTGTTACAAGCTTTTGTGCACAGAAGAGGTCTCTTAAGTGGCAATGACTGAAGTCTCAAAACCAACCAGATATTCTTTATAAAGTTTCTGACTTGTTAACCTGTAATTACTTATTACAATTACTTGTAATTACAGAAGGAAGTGCATTTTTTAAAAATTCCCTAAAATTACAGTAAAATTTAAAAACTGTTTTGAATTGATCTATGTTCATCTCTTACACCAGCAAAAGTCAGACTATTGTTTTTTCCAGTTTAAACCATTTACTCCTTAAATGGTTGTAGTGTAACTCCTTACTTGTAGTTTTTCAAATAGTTGCCAGCCACCTGGCCCAGAACCCTGCGTTTACTAGCCAAAGCTAGCATTTGGCACTTGGCGAGTGTTAATTTTAGACCCTATACTTAATTGTTTTTGTTTATTTGATGCCCCATGGCTTAAAATGACTTTATATGAACTACTGCTTTCGCAATAAAGAAAGACCCAAAAACTGGAATGGAAACTGGAAAACTGGCACTTGATCCTGAACTGAACTTGATTCCAACCCAAACCACAAATCTGCGTTTACAGACTGCTTCATATATATTGGACCCATATAGGCATCACGTCATGAGGCCTTCATAGGCTGAGCAAAATGTTCCGTCGAGATGCAGTCTGGTCTGTTTAAATCCAACCCGATGTGCAGCTGGTTTTCATGGAATTTGACGCTTCTAGAAGGAAAAGTCAAGACATGAATGAGAGTCCTGGAATTCTGAACTGGAATTTGGCCCAGAGTACGCAGAGGGATTCGGTAATCTCCGTCACGAAAAGAGCATCGCAGCACAAACCCCGCCGGTCCAGATTAACGCTGCGTTTAACTCCGAGCATTAATGCTGATCCGTACAGCCGCGTTTCTCTCCTAAACCCTCTCACGCACACATTCAGAGCGACTTTATCTCATCTTTATCTCTCTCGTTCTGTCTGTGCTTTCTCCCTTTTTCTCTTAATTTATGCCTGTGTGTGTAACAGCTAAATATGAACTCTCTTTAATAATGTATAACTTTCTGAATAATATATAACTCATCAGACCATCTCTTTTGCTCTCTCTCTTCTCTCCTTCCTCCACTGCCAATATCACTCTCTCTCACTCTCACTCTCCATCTCTCTCCTCTTTATCCGTTCCATCCAACTCATGCACCCTGCCTCTTCCTGTCTTTTTCTAAACATCTTTCCCCTCTTCTCTTCTGTATTCAGAAGGGCAAGAGGCGCACTGCGAAGGTGGCAATGTCGGCAAGTTTCTTAACTACATTTTTTAAGTTTTGACTGGGTAAATTCACATGCCTTCTTGTTAGCCCTGAAAGTTCAAGATGAAACTATAATTAAGTTCGAAATCCCAGAACCTCTTTAAAAAGGATTTTAGCAATACAGTCAAACCCCTAAAGAATCAATACATCACATACATTTAAAGTCACTATCAGCTTTGAAATATTACTGTTCTGGAGTTTGGATTTAATTGTCATTCTACAGTTTTCCTTGCAGTGACAAAAAGAAGAGGGAAAAGCTGCAGTAGATAGGATAATAATAGTTCTTAAACAAATGAGAAAAAAGCATTCGGAAGCAGAGTTTAGACTTCCTGCAAAGTTTAGCCTCAATCTGAATCAAACATACTGATTTAGGTCTCTAGGATTACTCAAAAGTTACAGACCGGTGAGTTTAAGCAAGTTTGGAGTTAAACTTTGGACCGTGAGGGTCAAAGTTAAGACTTTTTTAACCCTTAGTGGTACAGAAGGAAGTGATTGTGAAAATGTTCAAAGGTGTTGAACCATTGTTTTTTCTGAGGGGTCTGAAGGAGCATTTGTACATGGAAATAGCTAATACATCACATGGCGTCAGACTTAACAACTGGAATGTTACATGCATTACTTGAGTTAGACAAGAGAGCTGCCATTGGTTACCTGCTGTAGTGGACAGTTTCCAATCCTGCTTTTATCTACTGTACAGACAAATTTGAGAGTGACACTTTGAGTAAATACAGCTTGCGAATTCCTGAAAAGTAATTCCAATTCAAACAAGGTTACATTTTCATTCTGTAAGAATGGGGAACTCCAAACCACAAAGGAATGTTCGTATAGAAATCCTTTTTAGAACAATTTTTTGTCCCATGATGATGACTGCATTGACTGCCAAACAGAATACACACAACTTTAAAAGAGTTTAAGCATTTAAAGCAATTCCATAAAACAATCCTGCATTGGTGTGAACACAAATATAGTTACCATTCCACAGAAGGTATTGCTTTAGTGTGAACGGGACTTTATACTTGACAAGAGCACAGTTCTCCACCAACTTTTCAAATGTGATGGCTTCCCAGCACCTCAGGTCTCATGGGATATAAAGTATCCACTGTTTGTACTTCTGAATCTCATATGAGGCATCCCGCTACTGTCCGCCCATAGTTTGCTTACCGTATCATAATCAATCTAAATATCCAACATCCTGCTCACATGCAATGCTGATTGCAAACTGGGTAAAAGTAAAGTGTGCGTATTTGGCCACCTGTAACAGGCTGTAACAAGAACTGGGTTGAGCTGACCTAAACTCTTTTGAGTTCTGAGATGTTATTAGGCAGTTTAACAGTCATCATCACACACAGGCACTCACGGCAACACTCTGGAGGGCTAAAATAGGGAGAGAAGCAGAAAAAAAAGACTGAATATGTAATTGGGTTCACATCTTTTCTTCAGGAGTGCATGAGTAGCTCTAATCTTCCTCCACTGCCCTAAACCAAGATTAGACAGACTCCTGAGACCACCACCTTCTCTCTTTCCCTCTCTTGTTCTCTCGCTTCATTCCAGCGCTCTGTTCTTCACCCAATCTGAAATAATTAACTGCTATAAGTGAAATTAATTACGTTAATTAGAACAGCCGAGTTATTTTGGGGTCCAAGACGACGAAGAGGAAGGTTTGGGACCGCATTGACCCTTCTGCACACCTTGTGCATATATGTGTGTGTGTGTGTGTGTGTGTCTGTTAGAAGGGAAAGGGAAAGGTAAAAGGTCACATGAAAATGGGAGAAATGAGGTTGTGGAAAAAACTCTTAGTCATTTCTGATCATAAAAAAGGGTGATTCAAGCCTTTGCGGGGAAACTATGGGCTGTCTTTCCTCTGATATAACCCTCGGAAATGGTTCTTCCAGGATTTATTTCACAGAAAGGGTCAGATGGTTCTTTGAAAAACTACTTAGAGGAAGGTTCATCTATAAAATAAAAACTGACTGCCAGACTCACAGAGACGCCATCATTGACATCTGTTTCGCACACAAACCACAGACAGGCACAGAGTCAAAAGCAACAGTGAAAGAAAAGCACAACACACACAAAAAAGAAAAGAGTGTGAGCTTGATAATTTTTCAGCTCTGCCAGGCCTGAAATGACTTCTTTCTTGACCCTGAAGAGCCTTACCTCATTTCTCTGAGCTAGAACATTAGATGAAAGCCTAAGGGCTGCTTAAGGGTACAATGACAGGAAAAGCAAAGCAAACATAGGTCACTATGTGTTTGATGCCACATTTTCAGACGTGTCTAATCTCCAATAATTTAGTCCACTTATGTGCCACCAATTTCTTACAAAAGACCGACAAGCTGACGTTCAGCTCTGCCTCCAGCAACTGAAATATCCAAAATAAACATCTAAACAAGTTCTATGTGGACCAATATTGACAAAATGATTACATTTTATTGAATAACTATAGGTTTTGTTTTTTTTTCCCAGACTCTTGGAATGTTTTTCCAATTAAAGAGTGGACCAAAACTAACTGTATGAATTGATAATGCATAATACATTTTAATTTCAGCACCAAATACGATGTAAACCTATTGCTAAAATTCTATTAACTAAAAAAAAATAGATAAATTGAATGAAACATTTTTAAGTCGTGTTAAATATTATGTATTAAATGTGCAAGTGTATAATATAATATAATAAATATTTTTAATTAATAATGCACAACTGAGCAAAGGGTAAAATGGATTTAACGTTGACTTTAAAAAATTTTTTTGATGAAACAACTGTTGAATATTCAGGACAAGCCAAGGGTATGCTGGGAAAGACATTTACATCATTAGAACGGTTTTACAACCAGTGTGTTCCTAGCAGGTAAGGGGGCCCAAAGACCCTCAGCACCATCTGCCTGAGACATCAACCGCTCTGAGGTCAGAACCTACATGTCTCGTTTCACATTTTACAAGACCACTGCTGAGATTTAGGGATAAAAGATAACACTTAAAATGAAGCAGTACATTTCTGAGAGAAAGCAGAGAGGTTTAACATGAGATTACACCCACAAAGCTGCTTGGCACCTCCAAAGGTGAGCAGGATACTGATAGACTGAAAGCTGAAGCTGACAATAGGAAAATGAATCTGTACCTCTCTCTCTCTTATTCATATTCCTGTAGTGTGCTCCCTCTTGCTCCCTGTGCTTATAGTGAGTCTGAACCAGGCCGGCCCTCCATCTCTCTTATGCTGGCACAGAGACAGGAGAGCCCACAGTGTATCTGTAATGAATACAAATCCCGATACATTACTTCTGGCTGCGGCCCAGCCCCAGCGCTCAACCACTTCCTGTTCCCCAGTGATCAAACTGCAGACTGTATTAATCAGAGGTGTTAAACTGAGGTTTGTGTCCTGTTGGAATGTGCAACTGGATCCCTCATCGGAGCAGAGACATCCAAACATGGCTCAAATGCAATGGGGTGAGTTATTCATCCATTCTGGACAGAATTCTGGTTCTGAATTTAAAGGAGAACAAGCCAACCAGACATTTACGGCATGACTTGGTATTCAGGCTCAGATATGATGGCAGCAATGATCTACTACAACTCCAAAAAAAAGAGAACAAAAAGGTCACAGACTGAACAGGATCTCTAAACGTTCTCAAAATCTCAACAATGAATCTCTAAAATCTCAAAACTGATTAGGTTGATAACTGAATAGTTTATCATAAAACACCATTTACATAAACAAGAGATTTTGAGTCAAGTCCTGAAGTCACTCTAAAAAATATTGATAATAATGTTAGAATAAATAGCATTCATATAAAGGTATGACCGTACTGTACTCTAAAAACTTTACAACATAATTTATTTTACATAAAATAAAATGAAATAAATCCAGTTTTTCTAACCAGGTGATTTAAATTAATCCTATTTTGTCCTGTTTATTTTCCACAATTTTCCATCTGTCTCCAGTATTTCTTTGCGCTCTGTAAATGTACTACTGACAGCTTCAACAAATTAACCCAAAAATAACTAAATTAATCAGCTACGGCATCAATTTCTAAATGTGACACACTTTAGGCCAAGTCTCACTTGATTTGAATGTTTGATTTGACACTATATGTTTTACCATCATATACAACTTCAAGCATCTAAAACAAAACCTTCGTGAGAAAACAATTCAGTCTGAACTCAAATATGTGACCAGGTATTTAATAAATTCAATAGTTACTCCTGATCTACAGATCAGCAGCTAATTTAGCCTTTACATTGACTGCTATACATATCCTGTACGTAAAGTGTATTTCAAGCTGTAAAATCCAAATATATTAGCAGATAAAATCCTGAACTCAGCTACAACTGCAAAAGACAAAACCCTCCCCCGATCCAAAATCAGATCAGAACACATCATGAGGTCCAAAAGGCACCGTATACAAAGAATGACCCTTTAAACAGCTTGTTCACAGAAATCAATCGGGTCCTGGAGAGTTCTTCACCTCGATTAAGCCGAAAGCAGCACAAGGTTGACAGCAGTGGAAGTAGTCCAAATACTTTCTTTCTTCCCATATCTCACATTTGTCTTTTCACCGATGTAAGCATCTCATCTGTGGTTTCCAAAGTGACAGACACTGTATCCAAAAAAAACATTTAAACAACACAGAGTACAAAGAGGAACGGAGGTTTTACCCGTTGGAAGCCTGCCCCCTATTCATTTTCTGAGAAGAATTACATCCCTGCCAAATCCAACAGGAATCCTGGATTCAGTAAAAGAACCGAGGTTCACCAGGCATAAAGCATGCCTACATTTCCTCCTGGGCCAACCTTCCACTGCACCTGAAGGGCACCTTGAGGAGATTCAGGCATTTCATTAGCAGGCCACGTTTCCTCTACATCTAATTACAACACAAATTGTGCTCTGGGATAATGCATTTCCACTCAAAATGCATTCAAATAATTAATCAATGAATCACCTGCCTACTAAGGACAGAACCAACATATACATGCAATTATGGCCACACATCAATTACTAGCACTACCCAGAGCCCATACGTCTATAATCTGATAAGAGTCAAGCACATGCTCTGTATGTGTGCAGCTGCATAAACAGACACACAATAAGATCAAACCCGCCAAGAATAAACACGGAGAACGCCATGATCAGCCACGTTTTAGATGCTTCAAATAGTCTTCACACTGAAACACTCAAGAAGCATTTATGAAATTTAAAAGATGAATAACAATTGAGGCATTTAGTCGGTGTAGCTTTAACACTATGCACTATACACTATAGCATATACATATTTATGTTATAATACAAAAATAAATTTTTTTATTATACGTCGCCCCAGCTCCCAGCAATACCAATAGCAAATCAAGGTTTTAATAGGGCCATGACATACATGTCTTTTTTCTTACCTTCCTTTTTAAATGGGCAACGCATTAGCACAGGAAAGAAAATTGCATGAATCCATTTGATTTCAAAGGATCCATTCACTACTGAATACTGGAAAGAAATTTTTACGTGATAAATCATATTTTCCAAACCCCTTTATTCATTAGCGCACACATTTCGGACAGTGAATTATACTGGTGTCACAAAGCAAAATTCAGCAAAGTTACATGAATGTTTTTCAAGATGCTGACAGAACACAGTGTTACTTGGCATTGTCCTTGCTTGCACAAATCAATTTTTATGATTAAAAAAAAATCTTTATGGACTGTAACATTTTACAATACAATAAAGACCCTGGAATGCAATAAATAAAACTAACCCTTTCTTTGCCTGAACAGACCAGGTGAAAACCGATCTTTGACCTCAGCAATCAAGCTTTTCATGCAATCTTCAGCCACTGTCTGCATCTGAACATTATGTTATTGCTGAAGTAGTGCTACATGGTTTAGACAGGACACGTAACTTCCTGCCAATGGCTAAAATTTTAAATTCCATCTTCTGGAGAACAGGAATGACTGTCACTGCTGCTGACTTAATATCTGCCCATGTCCTCAGCTGTCTAATATACCACCAGAGGACATTACTTGAATAATTTGTGTCAAATAAGAACAAAAAAGGCAAAAATGCAATACCAGAAAATGGAAGGGTCCTGAAGCTTAATGCAGTTAATATTTTAACCACATGGTTTTAGGTTTGGTTTCAGGTTTTATCCACATTGTGTTTTAGGGGTTTTCAAACAAAAATGACACCACTAACTTTCATTGTATAAAATATAAATGATAAATATATTTATTTATTTATATATTCTTCTTTTTTTATTTTTTTTTTTTAGAAAAGAAGGTTAAAGTCAATTTTACCCTGGGTCATACTTTTGTAGAAGATATATAGTGGAAAAATTTTGTGCGTAACTGTTTACCAAAAGATGCGTAATGGCAAGGTGTTCAGGAAAAGACAACCAATCGTAAACCGCCTCTCATCTCATTAAATATTCATGTGCTCTGTACAGAAACATTCATGCTCTGTTTAGTTTCAGTGTCTGAAGGCGACAGTTAAAATGTTGAACAGTGACAGCAAACACTCATCTTTGTTTTCCTCCTATTTTGCGTTTCAGAAGACAAGCAGAACAGATTTACGTGGTGATATTTCCATGGATGGACAAGCGGTTAATAAAATGCACAGTGTTTGTCCAATCAATTCTATTCAACTTGTAAATATACAAAGAAGAACAGCATCACAGGGTGGTCAAATGCCGCAGTTAATTATCAACTCGACATGACACTAACTCGGGGATTAAAAATGACCATTTTAAGTATGAAATATAACAGAAGGTCCTCATGGGACTGAGGCAGAAGATATTTTAAAGAATGTTTCTTGTCAAACAATGCCACTGAGATCAAAACCCTTTGTGTTCTGCAGATAAAAGAATGTAAAATTTGGAACATTAATAAATGATGACAGAATTAGAACTTTTGAATGAAATATCCCTTTAAGTCCCAAGGGCAATTTCAGTATACAGATTAGCCAAATGCTTGTAGGGCTAATATTCAGAAGGCTATGGGTTTGAGTCCCCGGGGCCTAATGCCTTGAAGGAGAGCTGCATTGTGCCATGCTGATGTGGCTGGAACAGCAGGTGTGTGTCTGCTTTTGTCAGAGAGTGCCAGAGTGAGTAAACTGTTTAGATAGAGTCCATCTGTGCCGGCACTGCGGAGAACACAGTGGTGTCCAGTCAGCAGCTTTAAGAATCGGTCATCATATAGATCCAGGATGAATCAGAGCAAGAACGCATGGAGGAAGATGCATAAAAGAAGCTGTGGCCTTTAAAAGTGCACCGCTGTGCCTCGCTTTCTGCTCTTTTCATCTCAGCCCTCAAATGTGTTATATCAGCACTTCTAGTCACTCCATGCCGGAACGGTTTTGACCCAAAGAATGTCGACGTCCCACGTCTGGCAAGCAGCAGCACCCTCTAATCAAGGCCCGAGTCACCATCTCACTCACCACATGTAGATTTATTGCCTCGCCGTGCACTTGTAGGGCTCTTTCCAAGCATCGTGATTAATCGGCCAAGGACGCCGATAACAGAGTCATGACATGCCTTTTTTCTCCCCCGGTTTCATTCATTTGTCTGAAGGTCGAGAGAGCGGAGAGAGATTGTGAACTGAGGAAGAGACAGGGTCTTTCCTGGGTTGCTACGCATCATGGCCGGTGTTATTATTTCCACCGGCAGCCTGTGTTCGTGTGTCGTTATGTGCCGTCACAGGGAATTATGGGAGTCTTGGGTGATTAGCACTGATGAGAAGCAGATGGCTGCAGAGGTACAGTAAGACGACACAGCGTTAGCGGTTAGCATGCTAGCCGGGGCTTGCGCTGCAGCTGACAGTGTTCTTGTGCCGCAGCTGTGTGCTAAACGCTCGTAAAAGCAGGACTTCGAAACAAAGCACACGTGCATGCGCACTCGTGTGAAGTTATATAGGCGGACGTTTGGCTATTGAATGCGGTTCAGGGAAAAGTGAGGCGAGTTGTGATCCTTGTGCCAGAACAGAGTTGGGCCCGGACCCAAACGATCCATCACGATAAGTTGTCACGAGAGACTTGATTGCAGCAACATGGCTGAAGGATTTTGTTCCTTCTAATGCCTGTGTAAACATAGCGTCAGTGTTACTACGGACCACTGGGCCTGTTTTTGAGTACATTTTCATGGCAGTGGCGCAGGTCGAACAGTTTGCTGAGGTGGTAAAGGCCCAACGGGTTTAGTCCCGAATGATCAGAAAATGAACTGTTTGCTAATTAACGGGTTTAGTATTGATTGTGAAACAAGAGGCTGGAAAAGCATTAAACTGCATGGCTGGGGGAAACGAAAGACAGAAAGATGATCATGAGTTTCTGTCTTCCTGTCGAACAGGAAATCTACAGACTAATCCAATTACACCAGAACTCAACGTTCAAATCAAATAAGGTTTAAAAACACTGTATTCATCTGTTTCAGTCATGTGACCTTTTCAACCTGGAACAGAGTTGTTTTCTGTTACCCAATGAAATATAGAGTACTGTAACATATTGTTTTAAGTATTTAAAATAAGTGTTTTCCTTTTTCATATATTTGAAAATGCCTGTGATACAAAGCTGAATTTTCAACAGTGTTACATGATCCTTCAGAAAACTACATAATATGCTGATTTGGTGCTGAATAAACATTTCGTATTATAAAATCACAGTTAAAAACAGCTGTACTGCTTAATAACTTTGTGGCAACGTCATTGTTTTTAAAAGCTTACAGCATATATTAAAAATAAAAAACCTTTTGCAACATTTTAAATGTCTCTACTCTTACTTAACATATATTTAATGCACTTTTGATGAATAAAAGCAGTCATTTTTCATAGCTTTTGAACCTGAATGGTAGAGTAACTGAACAATGATCCCTAATGTCATTATGCATTTAATTAGTAGATCTTTGGGGTTTCAAATTTAAATTTACACATAATGAATGTAACATCAGGCTTTCATGAACTTCCAGTTAAATTGTATCTGACTCGATTAGCTCCATGTTATAAATTTAATTTACATGGGTAATGACTGCTAACATGTAGAAGATGTCCAAGATTAAATATCAGTGCTTTAGGCTAAACATTTTCTAACAAAATGAGCAAAAACCAAAAGGTATGACAATTATTCTTGCTGTTCCCCTGGGAGCAGTTTCACTTTTTCAAGATTAATAAATAGAAACAAGCTATGGTCACATCCCTCATGAGCATGAGCAAACGAAACACTATCATAACCTAAGCTTTTCTAACAGTAAATGAATATCAAGAAAAAAAATACACAGGGAATCGGTTAAAACTGATTGTCTGATTACACAAAGAATAAAAGCACAGATTTAGCTCTAATCAAAGCACCCACAACAGAACACCTTCTCGAAGCGAGAAGAATACATTTTTTTTAACGAAATGCATGCATATTACGAGGCAATAGTAAGAAGTGCTTACCCTTTTATATTCAAACCAACATGACTTGAACATAACGCAATTTCAATTTTTTTTCCAGATTATATACATATAGTTTATTTTGTATATTGTTTGTCAGAAACTGCCTTATTCTTTCAACTGAGGAAAAAATTTTTTCATGCACAAGGTGAAATCTGCATATCAAGTAAATCAAACTCGCCAAAGTGTCGGTAAAGTCAGAAAAAGCTTCATCCCTCACCAAAGCTACCGCTGCCTTAAAGGTCATATCATGAAAGACCAAATTTTCCTTGATCTCCTGAAATAAAAGTAGCACCTGCGTCTCTGTATATCCTTTTATTGTTTTTTATTTTTATCAGGAGTTACTGACTGTTTTATTCTGGTTATAACTGTTTGTGAAAAACATTCCTTATATTGATTCCAAATTTAAATGCAGCATCGCAAGAAATTTTTATTGAAGGATGAGGCAACAGAAACTATATTAGACCACAACTCAATAACTGTAACTCATTTCAAATGCAAAGAGGTTAGCCAATCATAATGGAGGTCATTTACATGCTAATCTTAAAGGTACAGTGGTAAAAAAAAAAAAGAAATTAAATACATAATGTCACCAATTATAAAATATGTAAGATTTATTAAATATAAACATTACAGTTAATTTTGCAGTCATGCCAGCCATTGCATTTGTAATTTGTTTTGCTGGAGGGCTACACAGCCATATTATTTATTAATCTTTTGAGCAGGTCTTTTATCAGCACAGTTTCACCTGAGGGAGGACAGGAACATGTGTGAAGGGCGAGTTTGACGCCCTCGCCGGGCAGCCTGTCAGTCAGCGAAAGCTTCAGACTATTCAGGACTTGACAAAATCATTGTCTCATCTATGCTATCTACTGTTTTTAAATATGGTTTTAGGCAAAGTGCATCCACCATTTCTTGCAAAGGTTTGGTTTTTAGGCTTTCAACACATTTGAATTCTCTCAGTTGCCATGGTGATGATGACTTGCTGGGGCACAACTGCTAGATGGCGCCAATATTTCAACACCTATCTACTCATCTCCTGCATGAGTGTCCGCGTGTGTGACTGTGAGCAAGTGTGCGAGCGAGTTTGTGAGTGTCAAAGAGAGTGAGTGTGTGTGAGAAAGAGAGGGTGAATGAGAGATTTGACGTTAGTCTAAATGAAATGAGCCTAGAGGAGGAACTCAACATGCTGTCAAGACAGAGATGGACAAAGAGTGGGTGGATAACAGACAAGGATGCGGGTATGGAACGGACAGGGAGAGAAAGGGACAGACAGCTGGTAGAGGACAGGCAGGGAGAGACAGACAGCAGGTAGAGGGCAGACAAACCTTGAGTCACTCGAACAAATGTTTGTCTCAGGGATGCAGAGAGTGCTGGTGTTTAGAAATTATGCTGCATGCTGTAAAACTGGCTGTTTGTGTTGCGTACAAACATGTGTAGAGTGAATTTTTCCAATAGGCATAAGATATAAAACATAACATCATACAAAATAATGTACTTTTATTCAATGTGATTTTTTTTTGGAACTAAGTATAACCCTGCACGTTTAATTTAAACATCTCAATTAGTTTCTTTAAAAGTTGTAAACTTCTGTATGTGTTTCAGATTCGTCACCGAACTGAGCCGGGGCCTGTTTTTCTGTCACATTGCAGGCAGGTTGGGTTGAGTGGATTTTGATGGAGACACGAGAGCAGCAGTCGTTTCAGAGTGTGTGTGACGCTGGCATGACTGATGTGGTACATAAATCACTCGATGTAATATGCCCCTGCCATCTTGGGAGGGAAACCCACTCCATTCCCCCTACAAATACATACATCCATCACTCCCTCATTCAATATCCCCAAACAAGAAAACAATACACTACCAATGTGTAATTAAAATTCAATTGTATGCATCATTAATTATGTTAATCGGGTGGTCTGATTATTGAAAATGTGTTCCAGGGTCTTGAGTCAACAGCAATTCCTCGATATACAGTAAGACAATTAGAAAATTATGAATTGCAACACAGGAAGGGATGTGAAGTAGTCAACTGATGCGTGACATTTACACATAATTTACCAGCAAATGAGATGTGCATAAAATCCTTAAATTAAACACACTCTCACTTTACACAATGTAGCCAATGTTCTTTTAAAATGTTCTTTTGACTTTCATTGATAAGTAAACACTTATTCTTATATATATATATATATATATATATATATAACCTAACTCTCAGAGGAACGTGAGCATATTGTACACTGAATAAAAATAATAATTATAAACTGCAAATAAATAGTTCATTAAAAAATACATTTTTCAAGTACAAAAACAAGTAATATCCTTAAAAAGGTACTTCCGTAATTTTGTACCAAAAAAAAAAGAATACATTCAATAAATATAAATTAGCGAAAACTGAATTACTTAAAATTAACATTGCCAGTGTTAATATTATAATAATTATATAAGTTTTCCTAATTAATGATTAACCTGTGATTTAGTACAACTGTGTAACGCTGTGATTTTTTCATGAAAGCGTATGGTTTTTAAATCATCAAAAAAACTGAAATGAATCTGCATCCTAACCTCCACCTCTAACGGCATGAGCTGGTCATATATAAAATTGTGTACAAATGAAAACGTGCGCATTCATAAAAGTCACAGATTTGCTAAAACTTACAATAGAACGTTCATGAGTCTGTGCAGGAAATGATCATAACTGATTTCATACTTGATAAACAAAACTCGCACAGTCATTACGAAAACTGCGATGAGACCCAGGTGATTGGAATAACTGTAATTTGGTGCACAGGAGGACACCTGGGTGAGTTAGATCAGGTCAACACCATGTGATAAATGTGCTACTATCGCCAAGTGCTTGCTTGCTGAGTGCCGGTCAGACCCATAATGCTTTGCTCTCATAGCTGAGAGAAGCTCAAACTGATGAATTAAACATCCAACCTACACTGAAAATTCAGCATTACCTAAACTAGGCCGCTAGCAGGAGGGACATCTAAAGACAGACAGAGGAAAGAGAGAGACAGGGTACGAAGGAAGTGGGAAATATTGAAACATCCATGCAAAAGACCCAGCCATCATGCCCCAAGGTCAGACTTGTCGCTAAACCTTCTGATAGTCGTTCTCTCCACCTCAGGCCTGTAATCTTTGCGCTATTGCTTTTTGGCTTTGACTTAATGCCGCACACGCTATCTGCAACAAAACCAACACAGGACGCAAGCAGAAAATCAACTGTGGACCAACATTTTGTCCTCTTTCTCGCTATCATTCATGGAGCTGGTTAATATCTTGAGCGAGGCAGTACGCTGTACGACTGAGGGTTTAAAAGAGACAGCAGTCTTCAGGGAGCTGATCTGATATTCACTCAGAGCAAACGAATCAGGACTGGCCTACATACACAACCATACTCACACTTCCACCCACATTTTAGAGGAGAAAAAAAGAACCCTCTTAACTCTTTCACAACTCTTTCTCTCACATGCGGTCTCATTTTCTCTTTTATCACTTATTATTAGACAAGAACCACCATCAGTATTACTCATATTTAAGGTTTACGGAATTAAACAAACTAGTATAAAGTTTAAAAGTAATCCTGCGTAAGTTATACTGCAGACATGATAATTACTACAGTAACAGATCAAACTTTATATTGCCTGGTGGAGAACAAAACGGGGTTATTCGAGTTTAAATGTGACCGAAAGTGTTGTAACAGAAGTAGCTAATAATCTTACATATTATAATGTAAATCATAAAAAAAATGTAGGTCAGGGACTGATTTGGATGGACGCAGATCTGATTGAGAACTTGCAGCCAATCGTTATAAAGTGGCAGGTTTAAAAAAGATTAAGCGATGATACTTTATTGTTAAACAAAAATTAAACGTGCATGGATGGACTGTTCTCAATAAGATTAAAGTATTTAGCCTATTGAAAATAGCCTGGAATTTAGGAAATGTCAGGGCCCGTATTCTTAAAGATTCTAAGAATTCTCTCAAAGACCAAAACTTTAATCTTAATGGGGAGGTGGGGCTGACCCCGTTGCTAGCTATGACACAGTGTTTTGAAGAATGTGATTGGTCGGTTGTCCAAGAAGGAAGTAATTGAGAGCTTTTACCTTTTACAGTTTTCTCCCTCTCTCTCTCTCTCACACACAGACTATACATATATATATATATATATATATATATATATATACATATTCATTATTTTTTTATTTACCATGGTTTCATACTTAACGTATTTTACAGGACGTACAATGACACAATAAGTTTCTGAAAGTGCTGCAATTGTTTGGGTGACCACTTTTCTTACAGTGGGATTTTCTACTAATTATTTCCGCACTTTTCCACTTGCTAAATATTTTATGTAGTTAATGTAGTGATTACTTCTACTTTTGGCACTATGGCATCTCTGCGCGGTGTCTGAGATGTTAGCGAGTCTCCAGTAAGAAACAAACATGATCTCTGCACAACCTAATGTGTAGCGTCTTATTGCATTGTGTGCAACACATTTCTTCTCCCTCTTTATGTTCCGTTCATTTTCTCCACTCCTAAACAAGCTCTTAAGTGTCTTAAAAGTCCTCATTCATGCTCATAACAATTTCAATACACCTTAAGGGTTAAGATGCTTTCTGAATAACTTTTTTCTTTACTGGGTTCTTTTCTTTCAATTGAAGAGGAAAGAACTGTCTAAGAATTTCGTCACTAGGAGCAACTCTTAGCACTAACATTTTTCATGAGTATGGACCTTTATGATCTTTAGAAATATAATCAGTTAAACCTAAAGTTTAATGTGAGACCTAAACTTTTGACAGAAAGCAAATGTTTATCTGCTCTTAAGGCAGAAAAGGTTACTCCTTCACATTTTTTTAAGATGCCTGGTAAATGGTTTGTCAGATTTCTAGAAACGGTTATGTAAAGGCTACGAGATCATATAAATTACTTTGTCAGATAGCGGGCAATAAAAAGACCCTGTACTTAACTTAGTTCCATCATTATGCAGGGGCATGTTGGATGGTGTCAGTTTACTCCTGGAATCAACAGATGTAGTTTAGCCATTATGTAGCGCTGCTGTTAACGGGTCAAAGAACTACTAACCCAACCAATCTTGTTACTTAAACGCCACACTACCGCTGGTATGAGCATGAAAAAGCATGAATCATAGGAATGTCCATTTAAAATGTTTTTTCGCAATCAAACCACAGCTTATGACTAATTATCCAGAAAAATGTTGTCCTGACTGGAATAAGTAAAACAGAGGTTGTCATGATTTTATCAGGGCGTCTGGTCACCCTTGAGGTTGGGCTGGTAAGAAAACACAGAGCAACAACTCCAAACACCAGATTACACAGCAAAAAAGGTAAATTTGCAACACCCTGGCAAATATGGCATAGACAATTCCACAAAATGTACAAAAATCTAGTTCTAATATTTTGTATAACCAATAAAAACCCAAAATTCTGACCGTATGATGGCATTTTATAAGTCGCACAGTAAAACTATTGAACACAAGGAGCTGTTCAACAGTAAACAAGTGGAAACGATCAGTTTGTGTCAATAATACAGTAAAACCAAGCTTTTTTACTCAAACTGGACGTGCAGATTTGGTTCAAGATTAAAGTCTGTGTACGAAACCCTAGTTTGTTTCCACCCCAAAACCGCTGCTTCTCAAGTGTAAACTGTTAGCGGTGAAATATTAAGATGATGAACTGGCGTTACAGTGATAATTACGACCAGTCGCAACTCGTTTAGCGCAGTCCAGACCTTTCACGCACAGAGCTTGCACACACTCATGCAGTCTTTGCTAGGGGGACCGTAGTTTAGTGGAGTGAGAGATGGTTATTAGACTCCCGTGTCGTGACCCGCTGCTGACTCACATGTTAACGGGGGGCTTTGGTTCTTTCCCATAATGCTGAGGGTGCCTGCGGTGCCAATGTGTCACAAGCAGCTGTTTTCTGCTTTATTAACATATACGCTTTTATTCATGCAGTCTGCCATGCTTCCATTTATCTACTGCCTTATCCATTCATGCATCTTACTTGCTCTGGATGTGACAGAGCACTGGGTTTGGGAGAAGAGGACCAAACAGAAACACACACACATAGGAGTTTTATGAGCTGGGTGGAGTGTACACACATCAAACATGCTGAATGCGTGTATGTTTATGGAGCCTAGTGATGTAAACAAATCCCTTGAAGTTCACTATGAAACGTTTTCTGCACCTTTTGAGCAACAGAGATTGGGTCCCACTTTAAATTAGGTGGCTTTAATTACTACGTGCTTGCATTGAAATGAATCAAATTGGTCACTTATTGTGTACATACATGATTTTACATTGTACTTGTATTCGAAATAAATATCTGCATCGAATAAAAGATTGGCATTTACCTGAAAACGTATATCTTTCTTAGCATGCAACTTTGGACAAATTTCATGTGACAAACATTTGACTTCTTTTAAGAAACATGACTTTGGAGTGATCAAATAACAGCATATTGGCAGCCACCAATCCTAACATTGTGGAATCTACTATTTAACAAACAAATGCTGCTCTTGTTTACATTACGCTCATGTTTTGAGAAATGCTAACATTACAGCGCATTACAGAGAGAAAAAAAAAAAAAAAAGTACAAATCCGGAGAATCAACTATATTTGTACTGATAAGTAAAAGCATTTTCCACAACAGTAAAGATGATATTGGGTGCAGTTTAAGCATGTGGTATCACCACCGTGCACTTAACCTCAGGTTGCTCCGGGGGGATTGCCTGAGCAACAAGTGTACTGTGAGTCACTTTGGATAAAAGCATTTGCTAAATGACTACTTACAGTGTTCGGCATGTGATTACCGACATATTAAAGTAACATGCCATAATCAATTTAAATACAGTAAACATGTATGAAAGCACACTGGCTGGAAACGCAAGCACTGATGTAAAGCAGAAACTAGAGTAGATGATTTGTGCTCAACGTGCTTGTTTTCAGAGACAGCTAATAAGTCCCGATTGTTGCACTCCTGTGATTGTTTGACACCTAACATGTCCCACAATCCCACCAGCGCCAACTATTGAGAAGCCTCGCAGACAATATGGCCTCATTAATTGAGCGTCCAAAGACAAATTAAGTTTCAGAAGTAAACGAGGAGTGGCTTTGAGGAGTGGAGTGTCCTTATGTTTCAGGACACATAGAGGTAACTGAGGAAAGCAAGAAACTGGAGACAATCTCCGTGTGACGGCAGACACTCTTAGCCAAAGCCGTAGCAATAAACAAGCTGACAACTTTCCCGAGTTCACCGCGCTTGCGAAGGATTTATGTTGATGCAAGTTTGGCGGTCTTAAATATTCATTAAGTAAACATTAAATAGTCTTTGAACAAACAACGTTAGCAAACGGATTCCGGGAAACTAACAACCTGTGCATACTTGTGTGGGATTTTGGTGACCTGCATGTGTTCGACAGTGACAGAAGCAAGAAACACTCGGTCACTCAGCACTGCCCCGAGGAAGGAGAAAAAGTCCAAGACAGAAAGCCATCCGAGATGGCGTCCTGGAAGCTTGTCAGACATTTTGAGATCTATCATAAACATATTCGTTCAGCTAATGATCTGAATTACCTGTCACATGAACCTGGCACAAAGCCCGAAGGAGGAAAGAAGCCAGACAGTGCCCTCATTACCAATCAATGAGCATCAAGGGAACCAACAACCTTCAAGGAGAGGAGTAAAGGAGAGAGACACACACAAACTAAAAGCCTTGGAGCCATTTCACACTGTGACGTTTTTCTACGAAAAGCTTTATAAATGACTGGAGTGACATTATTTCAGCCGATGTAACATCAATGCCATGGCTGCATTGATTCAGCGTTTTTCCCCTCGGTTAAAAGGGGTCTGCTGCAGAACAAAAAATTGTACAAAGCGTGAGTCTCAGTAACTGCTTGTTCTGACACAAACATTCAAGCACTTCATGAGTCACATTCAACATTCCAGAAAGTGACGGTGTATCATAGTGCACAAAACATGCTTTCCATCTTCCTGCTGTTTGAGTGTTTGTGCAGCAGAAGAGGTTCATGTTTGGCTGTGATGCGTCGCTCGGCTCTGGACCTGTGATTGACTGAGGCTGTGTTTACCTGAAAGCCTGCCCTCATCAGCAGCGGTAGACAACACAACACAAACATGAACATCTGCTGGGCTACACAGGCCACCTCGGAGATCCTGCTCTGTTAGGACACAAATACGAGGTCTACTAAAGGTTGTGTTGATCATTTAGCTGCTTTTCGTTCACGTTTAACTGGCTTTTATTTGATTTCCACTTTATACTGACACCTGTCG
Organism: Enteromius unitaeniatus; assembly: GCA_032359435.1. Lineage (NCBI taxonomy): Eukaryota > Metazoa > Chordata > Actinopteri > Cypriniformes > Cyprinidae > Enteromius > Enteromius unitaeniatus. The sequence goes on along the minus strand of JAUMHI010000037.1, from coordinate 9,818,894 downwards.
GACTGGACGTACAAAGTTTTTCTCTCACATTACATTCCTCTTTATGCTTGTATGACAAAGTAAAACACTATGTAAAATATATATTAGCGCACTGTTTGTTTGTAGTAATGCGGTGTATCTGCTTGTATGATCGCAACGTTGCTTGCAGTTTAGAAGTCTAGAAAACCGATACGACTGGAGTTTTCATCTCATCTCATATCCAACACTTTGAAATTCCTTAAAAGCACTGTTCGTGCCATTAGAAGCAAAACTTCTCTCTAATTAGCAAACAAGAAACTGATACGTTATAAGAAACTGTGATGTTTCAGCGTCTAGAGGAAAGTTGTAAGACGCAAATCTGAAAATAACAAAGACAAGACGATCAAAGATAAACGTTTACTGCCAAAGCTGCCAAAACAAAGCATCTAAAATTAGATTTGGGATCCTTTTCCCATCACTGTCGCCCTGCTTCTATTTTAATCCCAAACAAAGAGACTATCTCAGTTTATTCCCTCAATCAAAAGGGCCATGAAAAACGAACACAGACAGCGTTTGAAGAAACATCATGATTCCAGTTGTCATTATCAACTATTTTTTTTTTTTTTTTTGCATGACAGATGTGCAGTAGGCCTGAGGGGGCGGTGCTACATTATTGACAGCAATTTACAGGCTTTGCTCGGATGCGTTTTGTTCACTCAGGTGCGGCAGGTGCTTATCGCGAGCTGCGCTGTTGCTATGGGTCGGCAGCTCCGTTGCCACGGCGCCAAGAGGCCCTGGATGGAGGGGGATCTTGCGAAGGAAAGCGAGTGAGGCTCCGCGCAACCTGTGGAGACTGCTGCGCCACACCAGCTGTCTGATAAGAGGGGAAATTCAACAGATGCACGCTAGAATGAGGGGGCATCACTTCGTTTGAGATGCTCTCGACAGAATAATCACTGTGAACCGATGCGCCTTTGACACCACCCCGAGTCCTCTTCGGCTGCTGGACCGTGATCAATGCGGTCTGACCGCACGAAAAGATTAAAAGGTCATTTTAAGTCTGACAGGATAATCGATTGGCGATATACATGATCAAGCCATCCAACAAGTTCATCAACTACATAAACGCATTTCCCTCCAAAATAATAATAAAAAAGCTGTCGTGGCATTTATTGATCGCGATACAAGTGCGCAGAGTGTGTTTGGGAAAGGAAGGGATTGGGTACACCCCCGCGTCATGCCCATGATAATGCCAACACACTCACCCCCAACACATCCATATGGCACACACACACACATAGTTTCTAAACAGAGGAAAGACAAATAGAGAAATTACCTTGATGGTTTTCAAGGGTGTCCTCCGGTATGTACATGTTTTTGCTTTCATTTACCATATATGTGGTCCAGCTTTATCCGAAGGTGAATGAAGAAAAGGTTGTAAAAAAAAAAGGAGGGGGTAGGAAAAAACAACCCAAGGGAAAGAAATGAAAGAAAAAAAAAGGGGGGAAGAAAAAATGAAAAACGCAAAGCGTCAAATATTCCTTCTCTTGCGGCTTAGTTAATATTACCTGATCCCCATTATGGAGCTAAAGATCAGGAAAGGATAATCGCAGGAGCCACCTAAGAAAACGAACCAGTGCATCTTTGGAGCATCCGGGCCCTACCTAAGAAACATGATACCAGCGCCGCTTGCTGATAATCAATAATCAAATCGGGCGCGATTCGCTCGGAAAAGATGCTGCAAGGAAGCGCAGGAAAAGCGGGCGTGGGTTTCAGAGAGCGTTTCGGAAAGCGCAGCAAAAGGTAAAAGGTGTGTATATTCCAGATCTCACGGGCTTCAGTCTTCACATATGATCGATTCCATCTGAGATGTTCCACAACAGGCGTAGTTTGCGTCGCGCCTCGTTTAGGAAATAGAGTGCAGAATCGGCCGCGTCCAGTCCATATTGGAGAGAAAGGGGAGTAGTCAGTCTGTGGCCCTGCGGAGAGAGAGCGCACACCACCAGCCTCTCTGCAATGATCTGACGACCAAACCCCCTCCCCTGTAGACTCCCTGACTGCTTCCAGATGTGACTGCGCTAGAAAGGAGAATAAATCCTCCACGCTTTTCCACACGGGCTGTATCTCTTGAGGAGGGAGGGGGGGCAAACTTGGGAATCAGCTCCAATACGGTGAAGCGTAGCCAGACTAGGAACCCATTGGAGTTCTTTTACAGTCATGTCGGAAGATGATTTATACCACAACCAATCTGGCGTAAATACGCTCACGGCTCCATGCACCATGTTTAGGCATTATCCACTTCCTGCCGGGATGCCACACTTCTGGGGAGAATGTCGAGTTCCCCCAGCAGCAGGTGTCGGGGGCTGATTTTTCCCTTCAGCTGAGGTTTAACCGGCCTGATCTTCCCATGGCAGGACAGGCTGTTTCTTGAGGACTGGCGGGCTCTGATAAGGGGATGACGGGGCCTGGGAATTTCTGCAAGATGAATCTTTCATCAGCGAACGGCCTAGTACGAATTTAGCAGGCCCTTTCTTGGTCCCTCCCTCCAGCCATGAGAAAACTTCACAAGTCCCAAGAGACATCCCCTGCCCCCAAACTATCATTTCTCGCTCTCTGCGCATCAGATTTTGAATCGGTCAGAAGAAACATGAAGCATGCAGCAGGAAAGAGAGGCACTCAAAGCTGCAGGTTTTCAGGCGTCCCTCCGGATGAATGACAAACAAGCTCTCTCCCAGCGCATGGACGTTCCAAGTTCTTTGATTGAATTTGGCTACGGACAAAAGTTCACCACAGAGGTCAGCGATTTCCCTTCAGCATCCTCAAATAATTGATTAACTTTGGTATGTTTATACAAAGCACAGAGGAAATGTTCACAAAGTGTTTTTTAGTGCCACCCTGTAATCCTAAGCTTCTGGGATTCCAAGGAATCTCGGCCATCACTACAGAAGGAAAACCGGTTAATGCGTGGCTTCAAAGATTACAAAATTCCTCCCAGCTTCCTCAGCCGCACTTCAAATGTCAAGACGAATCATGTCTCTGTCTGCACACTGAATGTGATATACAGCAGCGACCGTACTCTACAGCCACAGGCTACACGACTCTTTAACTAACACTATAATTAACCAATTAACTAAACATAACTGAGGCGACACATCCTCTTCCCTTCGGTACTGGCTTTTACCCTAGTTATCTTCATGTAATGGGAATGAAGTACGCCGCACATAAAGGTTTTAGGCCTGACATTTTCACGTCAACCAAACTAAAAACGTACAAATTTGTACATAAAAAGAGTATGACAACATTATAAAAACTGCATGGGCTCCTGTGCTCTCTTGAAAAGGTCTGCCGAGAATGACGACAGCTCACGAGAACTTGTCTAGTGATGCTCTCTAGTGGTGAATGAGTAAAGTGTCCTTTAGAAGGTGCATTATGGAAAGACTAGTTAGTTATATAATACGACAGTCCTCCCTGAAGCAACCCTGGTGTCTTGCTCAAGGGCACAATAGCATTCAATTTCTACCTTTTTCCTGTTGTAACCTTCATATAGTTGAAGTTTCTATGAACTCCCTAGTTGATATTTCTTCTAAGGGAGCACACATTTTGATTTTGACACATCATGTTACATTACCAGTCAAGAATGCAGCACCATGGAAAAATGAATTTGAATAGTAGTACAATTTTAAAGCACTTTTTATGGTGAGATGTGATTATTTTAATTGAATTTATTATTTTAAGCATCAGATATTATGGGGGATAAACAGGGGTGGGGGGGGACTCTATGGTATTTATACACTGTATGAATATTTGCCAAGAGGGGAAAAATTCTCCAGGCGTCTTTAAATTGCAAAAACGTAAGAGAGGTGTCCACGTGTAGCAGCAAGTGTTTTAGAAAGAACACACAAACAAACTAAACAATTACCAAAACGTAATAAGGATTTCACATACTCAAGGGCTCCCCTGGATGCACAAACTCTGCACTTTCATTACTATCGACGACCAAGATGTAAAAAGCCGAAGAAGGTGTCTCAGGTGAGCTCGAGCCGCGCAGCTCATCGGTTATTCGCGCTCCTCGATTGCTTTTCCTGTGCGCTCGAGAGATCAGCGATCAGCTCGTGCGGTCTTCTTGTCAGCGCAAACATGGCGAGAGCGGCAGCCGCCGAGGAGTTAGACAAGTGAAATAAAGCCATATATTAATGTTTTACTAGCTTACAGGTGATCGAAAACATACAGCAGGGGACCGGGACGTGTAGTAAAGTGTTCACGCTTGTTTTACAGGGTGCAATCTCGTTTTAAAGACATTTTAGGATTTGTGCGGTATTTTAAGTGCAGGTAAGTTTCACTCCTGTCCGATCTGTAACAGGGCAGCAGCAGCTAACCAAGGCCTCGGTTATTACATTTGTGAACGCGTGGAGGCATGAATTCTTCCATTTTAGGAGCAAGCATGAGAATTATTATGGGTTATAAACAATATTTGTATTGAACAAACTGCTATATACTAAACTTCTGTTGTAACGTTAGACGTCTTTCCGAGTTTGTGCTACGGACAGAAATGATGATTATTTTACTAAGCATCGCTTTTACGACTGCTAATGATACAGAGACCCGAACCAAATCTAAAGGACATCATAAAAACTTGCGGGTGGGCTCTGTTTGCAGGCAAAACGCTTGTATAGAAACATTTTGTCAAGCACAAAGCATCATGGCCGGGCTGCTCACATTTGCTTTAGAATATATAGTTTATTTTCTTAATTAAGCCATGTTTATTGTATTAAATTACGAATTTATACACAGAATATATATATATATATATATAAGTCTAACGCATTTAATTTATTGAATGGTACATTCCTGATTTATGTTTCAGTTGAATAACTTTCACAGCTGTAATTAATTTATTTAATAAAATTGACTATTTATTTGAATGTGTGCATGCATTGTTGTTTTTAAAGGGATATTGCACCCAAAATATTAGTTATCATTAGTTTCTCGCCCTCATGTCCCTATGCATGATCTATGCTGGTCTTTACAACAAAAATTAAGATATTTTACCTGCATGGTAAACGAAGCAATTCCCTGAAAGATAGTGAGGACATCATTAAAATAGTCCATGTGACATCAGTGGTTCAACTGTAATGTTATGAAGCTACAAGAATATGCAATGAAAACAAAAACTAATTCTCTTCCATTAGTCTTCAATGTGCATTCACAAGAGTGCCATGATGTGTGCATGTGCATTCAGCTGCTTGTTTGTAAACGAAGACTGCACTTGCTTGTACAATAGAATAAAGTATTGGGACAGTGAAGATTTTTGTAGGTAAAGCATTCGGTCATAAATGGCACATACAAGACTAACTGTGTAGGTATGCAGAAAGTACATTTTACAAAACCATAAAAAGTGCAGTACAAAGATAAGTACATATATATAGTATTTTGTTTAAAGTTGTTGGAATTAAACGCGTAAATCTGGATGTATTAGTAACATGGTTTTATTTAAAGATCATATATATGTTATTTCCAGAACAGGACTGGAGCCATGACTGCAAGTACAGGTGGAGGCGGGAGCTGTTTATCCATGAGTCTGTCTGCTCTAAAGAGAATGGACCCCTACATCAGCAACATCACAGACCTGGCCAGCCAAGTAGCACTTTACACCTTCAACAACACCACTAATGAATGGGTAAACCATCATATCAACATGTTTTGGATCTGTAGATTAATGACTATTCTATATAATATAATATTTGGCTTATTTTTCTATTAGTTTATTTTCATTTAAATATAGATATATAACGGCATTTGTGTTATGCAGGAAAAGACAGATGTGGAGGGAACTCTGTTTGTCTATAGCAGGTTTGTATGTTTTTAACAGTAAAGTAAAATGCACACATGTCTTGAATCAGAACCCTAGAGCGCTTAAGCTGTTCTAAGGGTCACAGAACTAAATTCCTCAGCCTTCTGATATAACACTGTACTAACACTGCAAAACAAACACCTACTCACAGTTGTTTAGGTCCATCAGACTCATAAGGTTTAGTTTCCCACTCATGTTGTGAGTTCTAATGTCAGTTTTCTGTGCATCAGGCTTGCCTCCCCCAGGCACGGCTTCACCATCCTGAATCGTTTGAGCATGAACAACCTGACCGAACCCATCACTAAAGACTTAGATTTCCAGCTGCAACATCCATTTCTCCTGTACAGGAACGCTCGCTGTAAGTCATTCTATTTGTAAAAAAACAACTCAGATGTATCAGAGCAAAGCTAAAAGAGCTCATATAGGATTGGGTATAGCTAAAAGTATGCAGATTTGGTTTATTGTTCAAGTTGTTTTCATAATCGACTCATTACATAATGTGACAAGACGAAAGTGTATTACAAACAATAATGATAGAACAGATAGGATTAAACATACATTGCCTTCACATTTTGCACGTCTTTTTCGAAAGTGACTTGCATTCCATTTTTTGACCAATTCATTCATTCCCTGTGAATCGAACCTGCTCTGATGCTTGAGGTACAGGAAAGCTTACACAAGGATTTTGGGAGATTGACTCATCTAGTTTTACTTATTGTTCAGGGTTTCCCTCCACCTCATGCATAGTTGAACAAGCAAACATGAACCTTTCTTTCGAAAATTGGGCTGGACATGGATGGTGCATTTTGGTCAAATGTTTTGGACCCCATCTGGTTGTGCATTTGGCATGGAGTGTCAAAAGGATTGCTTAAAACGGATGTTAATACCAGGTGTAAACAGCACAGGCAGTACAGGGTGAGCATTCATCTAAAAGGTGAAGAAGTTAAGCCATAAAAGTGTGTCTGAATTGTCAGAGAGTTGTCAGACTGGCGTCTCTCTGTGTGTGTGAGATCAGAGATCCCTGGCAGACGTGCCTGCATGAGAGGCCCCAGAGCCACAGTGCCTTATATGGTGCAGAGAAGTATGTGTGTGTTTCTCTTCCAGTTTCCTGCCAGCATCACAGAACCCGACCAGCCAATCCTGATTAGATAACAAGCCTCTCTTATACGCACACATGCACAGGCTTCCAAGGAAATTCATGATAAAGAGACCTGCAAATAGAGTGCATGCGGAAAAGCCCTAAGTACTTCAGGCTGATTGAATGCATCATTGTAGATCTTAATGTTTCAGCCAGTCCAAAACTGATGTTTGAGCATTGCCGTGACAGTGAAAATCTGTGCTTCTGCTAACTGAGTAGAGGATTGATACCTGACGGGTCGGGCCGGGTTCGGACAGATATTTAGAAAGGATGCTCGGGTCCGGTCACATCAGAGCTTTTTGCCCCGCGTCACTGATGCTCTCATCTGTTGACATTTCCGAACGCCTACAGTTGCTTAATAAAAGCGGGCTTTCCACACAAAAAAAGTGCATGCGTCATTAGTATGAGAAAAAAAATTGATCGGCCTCGGACATAAATATCTTTATGCCTGTCGGGCTTGGGTCGGGTTCGGTTACTGCTCTGTCGGACGTGGGCTCGGACAGAAAAATGCGTCCCGATCCGCACTCTATAACTGAGTGATGGGAAAATCTATCCTGGCCGCTTCCAAATGTAGGTGAGAGTTTAGTGAAATAAACTCTGTAAACTTCAGTGAAATAGCTGGCCAGAATGGATTTTTATACTTGATCAAATTCAGAGGACAACAAAACTGGCACATTTAGGATATTTTGTTGTTCTGGACAACTGGGCCACCATAGTTTCCAGTCAAAAGAGCCCACCAATAAGTCTCAATTATATAGAATTCTTCAGTAATGATTCATTTTGTACCAATAATTAGTGTCATCCTGGTTCCCTAAACAAAAAGCCAATTGGGTTGTTTTAATTGATTATTGCAGATAAAAAGTAAAAAGCTCTGAGAGAAATAAATGCTCATGATTTTTATCAAGTAGAAGAAGAACATTATCAAGTTAATCTTCACATATGAACACAACATTTACGAATTGCCAGACGAAAAAAAACCCAAACTAAGATACACTATTGTTAGCATGAAGTCACCAACAATAAGCTTCCCACAGCTTTTTCAATCTTTGAGTCTGAGGTAGGTCAATTTGAAAGATGGTGAGTATAATGACCATCAGCCCTCCTTTCCAGGACACTTAAAAGCTTAAATCAAAAGGAGGGTAGTACTTCTTGGTATTAGAACAACACGCAAATTTCTTTGGACCTTATTTTAAGCATCTGACCAAATGTTTTTTGGTTTCTAGATATGGCTCCTGTCCCTGCTTCAATGTCAGTCAAAGAAATGTTTTCCTATTCTATGAAAACTAAATCTGGTGACTTACAGTACAGCTCTCCTCAATAAACCACACAGTTTGAGGTACTGTACATGTCTGAAGCACAAATAATGCAGTGCTACAAGAGTGACTTTGTTAATAATAGTTGAATATTTAGTAAGGGGAAATATTCATGTCTTTACAAACACTATTAATAAGGTTTCAGACAATGGGAAGTAAGACCTACACTGTCCATCTTAAACACTTCGCTCTTCCTCATGTGCAGAGGGTGCTGGATTCCATCAGCTCTCTTAAACAAACGCAGTGATTATGATTTGTGACTGTGAAGCTGGAGACTCTCAGCAGGACTCTTGCGTATACAAAGCTCTTACCTCCTGGCCGCACGAACGTGTAGCCCAGCTCTCTCTCCGACACCAGCTTCCCTTTGAACCGCACCTCCACTTCCTCCTCCAGCCGCTCATGCTTCAGTCTGCGCCGACTGAACAGCCCCCGCAGCATCTTTCTTCTCTCACTGAGATTTGAATCCACGGCAGATTGAAGCTTTGGTCTGTTTGAAGTCGGTCAGAAGTTCACCGTCTCCTCACTGTGTGCGCGGATCCCGCTCCATTCAGTAAAACATGCAGCGAACACTTCTGCACTCTGTCTGACACAAGCGAGGATCTCTGTTTTTCTTTTCTCTTTGTTGTGTTTTGCTAAGTTCAACTTCAAAAGCGCTCTCAGTGTCCTCTCATCCCTCTCTGTCCTTGTTCTCCTCCCCCTGCTCTCTCTCTCTCTTTCTCTCACTCTCTCAGAGTTGTGTTCTTCGGTTCCCAGGCAGTATTTTGTTTGGGTTTTTCCCCCAGGCGCTGACCCGTGTGGTGCTCTCTGCTCTGAGAATGAACGGTTGTGGATACAGCACCAGCCCTTTCACTCTCACTCTCTCTCTCTCTTTTCGTTTACCCGCCCTTGGTTTTGTTATCTCTCTGCTACTTCTGGAGGTGAATGGAACAGGTCCTGATCCAGCTGTCAGCACCAGGCTCTAAGTTTAGTTCATGAGGGCTCCGCAGTCTGTACTTATCGCTGAAATCTCTATTAATTGTTCCTAATACGGTTGCTCGTTAAAATGACCAGTGACTGGTGCTACAAGCATCTGAAGACTTCGTCTTGGTCTTTAAAGACATTTTGGTGTCCTGGCACAGGATTTGGCTCTAGTTCTGCTTGGGCACTTGGGAGTTTGGACTTTCTGGGAAAGGAATTTGGGTTTGATATGACTGTGTGTGTGTATATACATGTATGTATGAATGGCTCTTGTGCATGTGTGCTGTCGGTTTTGGTGGTGCTTTTCCACTGCTAATTCTGATGCTGTTATGATCTGCATCTTTTCTTTAAACAAATTAATATCAATGCGTTTTTATCTTGCAGTGTCCATCTATGGCATCTGGTTCTACGATAAAGAAGACTGTCAGCGTATAGCAGCGCTCATGAAGAAGTGAGTCTTTTAATTTCAGTTCTTATTGTTGAAATTATTGTAATTTAATGATTCCATTTCCTTAATTCTCTTGATGATTCAAAACATATTTAACACTTTTTAATGTTGTTGTTTTTCTCTATGACAAGTGTTATTAAGTGTAATTCTCTCAGTTATGTCATTTTTAGATGAAATTGTTTGAGACAACTTGCCATAAACCAATACATCATAACCTGTTTGTGTCTTTGTCTCGACAACTTCACATTACTTAGCCAACATAAAATAAATTAAATAAATATTGTCATAAAATAATTTGACAGAATATTAACATGTAATATTAACACTTAAAGACATTTTAATGATAAATTTAATTTGTACCACTGTCATGACATGAAGAGCGTCTCGCTGCAGCCCACAAAATCCAGGAGACATGGTTTGACAGTGTCTAACAAAGGCATCTCAAACTTAAAATAATTTTGTTCCATATGGCAGATATCCAAAACCACATGTTACTACAATTTTTTTTGATTTCTGTTTAAAAAAAAAAACCTTACAAACACGCACTCTCTCTTTCTTTATGCTTATCAGTTTGGCAGGGCTGGAACAGCAGTTACAGCCACAAGTGGCAATTAGCTCTGTCTCTCCGCGATCTGCAGAGCAGGGTGTGGATATAATGCAGATGCTCACTAAAGCACGAGATGATTATGATAAGGTGACACACATCTTAATATCGCCTTTTTCTGTCTTGCACAATTATTAAGGTACTTTACAAACACTAGATGTCACCAGCGCACAGTATATTTCACCTACTTGAGTTTTCTTCCTTTCTTTTTAGGGAAAAATCGGCGAGCCGAAAGAAATTGGCAGTGGTGGCGTCATCTATGGAAACCCCCATCTGATTAAACCCATTCCCCTCAAACCAGCACAGGACACGCACGTTCAGGGACAAACACAGCAGGTGTGAATCTTGGTATACTTGTGACGCAGCAGACATGACATGAATATAACATTTAAATATACAACTTTTACTCTTTCTCAGGATACAGAGTTGGAGACGAAGCACCTCTCTGTCTCGCCGCAGCCCACCACAGCTGTTAGCAGGCTGGGTCCTGCAGCGCGGTCCACGGTGGCACGCTCGCTGTCATATGATGACCCTTCTCCGGCAGGTGGCGGCGTGGTGTCCAACACCCCCATGCAGCACTGTCCAGCCATCCACAAGCTCATGTCTGGTTCATTGCTTCAGCCCCTGTCTGAATCCCCAGAGAGCCGCATGTGTGAAAACGGGGCCGTCCAGAACCAGCCTGACCCAATACAAAAGCTGCTAATGAACCCTCTTCCTGTGGCAGGGCCTCCAGTGATGCCTTCCTTACAGTTTAATCAGGGAGAAAGTGGGATGGGGGCTAAAGCCTCAGGGCCGGTCCCAGCTCAGCACTTGCTGTATGTTCCAAATAAAGCACCCCCTGCTGGAATGGCAGGGAACGTGGTGTCACCACATGAGCTTCTGCAGAGGCTCACATTGGTGCAGCTGGAGCAAGAGCTCCACCCTCGCCAGGAGCTTCTACAACCCAGTCTGACCACCAGCATCTCCAGTCTGAGCAAAACTAATTCCACACAGGTGAAATAAATCTTTCTGTTCAGTTATTCTGAGTGGTTAGTCATTCTGCAGCTGTATGTATAACCTGTGATTTAATGTATGGGTACAGGTGAGCTCACCTCAGCGCATCCCAGCGACTGTAGCCCCCACCATGCTTCTGTCACCCAGCATGTTCATTCAGACTAAAACCACAAGAGCAGAACCAGAACCAGCTGAAATCAGAGCACTTAGCAAGACTCAGCTGCAAGCCACGCTGCTCCACCTCATCAAGGTCAGAACCAAACACTTCCAATTTAATACACTTAAATCTAATTTAGAGATACGTCAACATTTTTGGTGGCATAAAACTACGATATATTTTCAACCTAAAGAAGTATAGTTTTAACACAATTTAACGAATAATCGCACTCTAAAAAAAGTTTACATAATATATATGTATATATAAATACAGACACATTCAGTATATATTTTGAAAATATTTACATGTGTATTTACATTTATAAAATTATTATGTTATGAATATATTTAATATACAAACATTACATATTTTTCTAATATATATATATATATATATATGTATATGTGTTTGTTTGTATTTACATATACATAATAAATATACACAGTACACACTCATATATTATGTACACAAATCTTTTACTTTTCTAACACTTTAAATGTCTTGATTGATGCATTTTTAATGAAAAATATTAATTTCTTGAAACAACACTGACCAAAGCTTTGAATGGTAGTGTGTGTATATATAGTCTGTGTACCTCTAATGTTTTTTTTTTCTCTCTTTCTGCGATTTAGAATGATGCCTCATTCCTGGACACCATCTATGAAGCATACGTCTCCCGTCTCGCTACAGACTCCAGCTCAAAACCGTTCTGAAGCACGTGCACACGCACATGCAGCTGTCATGCTCTGAACCCATATCATCATCTCATCTCAGGACCACCCTGCTGTTCTGAATGTAGCATCCAAGAAGTTGAGCACCTCAGCACCAGATACACAACGGGAAAACCAGTTTGATTGAATGATCTGAATGCATGATCAGCTTTGAATTTGCCACTTTTACACAAGGGGCAATCTTAAGTATTTTAGAATTTTCTGAAAGAAGAATTTTATGGATTTTACGTTTATTTTTTTAGACAACAGGGCAAGAAAAGTGCTGTATGTTAGAATCTGAGTTGAAAGACATTCTTGTTTTTGTAAAGGGATTTTTATTATTGCATATCGAAGCAGACCCACAAAAGAAAGATAAAAAAGGACCCTAGGCTCAAATGTAACAGAAATAACATAAGATAAATTGCAAGATAAGAAAGAAATGTCTTGTCTTGATTTCTAGCATCTTCATATCTCAGCTGACACAGGCAGAAACTGCCCTCATCTCTTTATAAGCCAGCAGAAATAGTTTATTAATTTTAGTCACACTTAAAAATGAAAATTGATTTTGTTTAAATATACAAACAAAAATGTATATATACTATATATTCTATTTTTCTATGGTTCTGTTTTTATTAACATGCTGGAATATTTTTCAGTTAAGTTTTCCTTTAAAAAAAAAAAAAAGATGCCAATGACAATGCCATCAGTATTTTCCAAGTACCTTGTCAAACTGAAAACAAGCTGACAATTTTTATTTTCTTCTATTTGTTTTTCTTATTAAAATAATACCCCAACACCCCAAATTGTGTGTGTGTGTGTGTGTGTGTTCGTCTGTCTGAATAGTTTCAGAATACCTCTCAAAAAGTTTTTTCTTTTTTTTAAGAAATAACTACTTTTATTAATCAAATATTGCATTACATTGATCAATAACATTTAAAAAATATTATAAAACAATTGACTTTTTAATAATTTCTGTTTTGAAATTTCTATTCATCAGAGGGTCTTCAAAAATAAGTCTACACACACAAAAGCATAATTTTAAACTAGTAATATCTGGTAAAATTGCTTTTAATATATATTTTGTTGTTTAAATTAATGCATACAAGACCTTCAGAAAGATTTTTAAAAAATACTGTCAACTTCAAAAATTTTCACCGTATTTCAAATGGCCAATGCTGACATGTTTTCATGTCAACCATAAGAACATAATGGACTTTCAGTTAGGTTAAAAACGAATAACATTTATAGCTATTAGGTCTTTCTAATTTTAGGCAGCTTATATCAACTAGCTAATGGTACTTATAAAATCTCGTTCTGTTCTCCACCCAATCTCAGTTTTATTTTGCCTTATTGCCAACATTTGCACACTTGTTAGTGTAACCGTTTAATATCTTTAATTCTAAGCGTTGTTCCCTGACATACAAATGAAAATCATTTCCAGTAATTACTAACGATTGCAAAAATCATTTTATTTGATTGGTCAAAAGCTGTGGGAGCCCTGTTAATGAGAGATCCTGCAGGCGTCCAGTATCTCCAGTTAATGACTGATTGTGTGGATTTATGAGCGAGCAGCTATCATAAGCATTAGTGCTGATGAACTCATAATCAATCTCAAATAAGAGCTTTAATCTAAATAAGCATGGCAGCAGCCCGAGTGTTGCCAGGAGCGCACGTGCTACAGTTACGTGTGAATGATGCTAAGCGTACCCTTCATGCTTGACTGTGTGTGCAGGGTTCAGCTGGTTTCCCTGCTTTATTCCACACACACACTGTCACAATAAAACCCGACAGTTTGAATACAGGAAACAAGGGAGGATCCCATGCATGCGTGTTTCCTGTCAAGTATTTATGTACTCTGTCTGTCAGTGATTACACTTTGGTTTTATTGCAACATTTATGTTGGACATCAGTAGAGTTTAGTTTCGTGACATTTAGATAATGGAGTTAATAACAAGACATTAATAACACTTATACGCAAACATAAAACAATCAAAAATAATTCACATGTGTCCAAGCCAGATGCCTGGTTATAACACAGTGCTAATATTTATAAATAAACATGCTGAATATAGTATGTATTCTTTTTTTTGCAGGCTTTTAACAGACATATGGCTAAAAGGTTTATTGGTTAACGTTAGTAAACACAAACTAAGAATGAACAATACTTCTACAGCATTTATTAATCTTAGTTTATTAATTTCAGCATTTAATAATGCATTATTAAAATCACAAGTTGTGTTTGTTAGCATTAGTTAATAAACTAACGATAAACAACTGTATTTTCTTAACTAAGATTAATAAATAGTGTAATAAATGCATTGCTCATTGTTTATTCATGTTAGCTAATACATTTATTAATGTTAACCAATAACATTGTAAAGTGTTACGATTTGGATATATCTGGATTTTTTGATCAGTTAAAAAAACAGTACTTCGTAGAAATATTTTGTGACATTGCAATTGTCTTTATTTACACTTTTGGTCATTTTAAAGCTTCTTTATTGAAAAACCAAAAAGTATTAATAATTGTATACGTTTCAATTCAATTATTAAAAAACATTCTCTAAAGAAATATTTTGCTTAAAATCATCCTTCTCCTGCAGTATAAAATGTGTCTTTCTGTAATCACCTTCAGAAATCCTCAGCTCACATCTGCAGGCACAAACACACACTTGCTGCAGGTGTGTATTTGTCTGGAGGATGGAAGCTGTTATTTACACTATCTGGGTCAGTGGGAAAAAACTACAGCATGACATCTGGACACCGACACTCACAGTCTAGCGTGTACTTGTTTTAGGGAAAAATAATGTTTTAATAGTGCTTCAAATAAAGCAAGATGATTTAGCTCTGTAATGTAGTTATTAAAATCATACTGTTATTAAATTCAAATGAGAGGATAGCGGATTGTTTTAAAGAAAATAAGCCTATTTTATTTCACAAAAAGATAAAATAGTAAAACACTGTATGATATGGAAACAAAAAATACTTGGACACTTTCTACAGAAGATGCTAACCATTAGTGTAATTTTATGATTAATTTGGTGAACCACACTTATGTGAACGCTTATGCACCACTTTTTATTAAAAAAAAAAAAATGATTTAGCAAGCATGTTCAAAAATGACAGCAAATATTTAAAATATGAAAATATTTCATTTTCAAAAAATGGTTTAAATCTATTCATCAAAGAATACTAAAGTTACTGAATTCTGTTTCCACCGAATTATCAAGCATTATAAAGCATATAAAGCAATTATTTTGAAAACGTTAGTGTTTTACTGAAAAATAAATGAATAAAAAACCTGCCTCTAAGCTTTTGGTAGTTTACATCTCCTAAAAATCAGTTTGGGAAAATGAAATGAAAGAAAATTAAGGGTTACTCCACCCCAACAATTAAAATGTTTTCATTAATCTCTTACCACCATGTCATACCAAACCCGTAAAAAACCCTCAAAAACAACAACGACAGTAAATTATACTGTCGAGATCTAGAAAAGTATGAAAGACATTGTCAGAACAGTCCATCTGCCAACAGTGGTTCAACCATAACTTTAAGAAGCAACAACAATACTTTTTGTATCCAAAGAAAATAAAAATTCCGACTTTAATCAACATTAAATCGACTTTGATGTGCAGACCGAACCACTGAAGGCAGATGGAGTATTCTGATGATGTCTTTCATACTTTCCTGGACCTTGAGAGCCTTCATAACCACAACCCTCCCGGTGTTCATCTAAAATATCTTAAATTGTGTTCTGATGACCTACAAAGCTTTTACAGGTTTGGAACAACATGGGGGTAAGTGATAACAAACAGCAAGTGTTTCATTTTGGGGTAACCCTTTAAGATTATCTAGCATCACTTCAGCTAATGTTCCACTTGTGCTTCAGTTTCCAAACAAACTATATGCGTTTAAGAATGTTGCAAGGTTTAGTTTCACTGTCTTCAGAAACACTAATAATCCTCTGACAGAAGCCCTCCTAACGTCACACTTTTCTCTTTCACTTTATCTCTCTATTCCAATACGTCTGCCCCTCACCCACCCTACATCTTCTCCGTCTCTCTCTCTTTCTCTCTCTGTCTCTCTCCCCCACTGTGGGAGTGAAGTGTAATCCATGTGGATTATCATAGTGGGGAGGGCAAACCGAGTGTGTGAGTGTATCTGCTTCTGTTTCACTTCCTCCCAGATGAGCTGAACATGAGGGTGGGAGAAGCCGAAAGACAGGTGGACCTGCAGAAGTTGCCAGCTGGCCAGTCAGTCCGAGTCAAGACATCATCTGCGAGACTCTTAGAGGATTCATACAAACTCTGAGGAAGAAAGAGTGTGATGAAGAGAATGATGAAAGGATGAGATGCAAGCATCAAGTGGGGATGGTCAGGAATGGGGAGAAGAGAGCCAGATGTCTTTATTTCAGAAGAAAATTCTGGGAGGTTTTCGGTGTCACCCAAAAACACACTTTAGAAGCTTCCGGAGTGTCTTTTGGGTACAGTTTGATATCTAGAGAAGACTGGGATTACCGCACAAGGTCTGTCTTCAGGATCCGGTGAGCTGGAGATCGTACACACTGCTGTTTTATGCACGTGTTGCATTGGCTGATGGGTAGGATGAGGAGCATCACATTGCTCTGGGTGTTGTTTTCAAGTTGGACCATCCAAACACAAGCTCAGATGAGGATATCACCGGAAACGTGAGTGAAGTTCATCTCTGCATGAGCCTTAACATGCCAGAACCACATGAATACAAAGTACACATGTTTAAATGAAGTGATGTTGATCAATTTTGGGAGAAGCACATTCGAATATTTAGCCACGACTGGCTCCGAATTTCCTCAATCAGCTTATTCCCGTTTCACCCAATCAGAGCCAAGCATCTCTGCCTTAAATAAGCCCGTTTTCCTCCCTTCCGCATCTGGGGGGCACGCAGGGTTCGAGCCGGACGCTGAGCTCTGCACTCAAAAGGGTTTGAACTACTAGGGCTCCGAGTCCACCTGGCTCCCCTGGACAGCAAGCCAAACACGCTATTTTATTTTTGCATTATGAGGAAGTGCGAACCCATGAACTACTAAAAGCACTCCTTTGATTCTTTGTGCAGAACTGCAGTGTTTCTCCAAATCTCATCTTAATGCTTGCAGGTCATGACCTGCAAACCTCCTGTCACCCTTTGTATAAAGCCAAAAGACTGTAAGCCAAAGCTTAAACTTCACTGGCAACATCCACTTAAAATCCACACAGACTTTTTGGTCTCTATAAAAGCTAATGTAGTTCCTGAAACTATATGGAAAACACCAACACAAGCCTTAATAAGCTTAAATCTTTAGCGGTCACACTGGCAGAGCAAAAAACGGAAAATTGTGACCCTGTGTTTGCGTTAACAACCGTTTTCCTCATCATTAATTAATGATGGCAGTCCTCTACTTTGAGAGCCTCAACTAATCTTAAAACTGCATGCCGCTGATGTCAGTGCCTGGGATTACAGACCCAATATTTAAAAAAAATACCTGTCCATATCTTTAAACATATAGACTGCTATACAGAGATTTTTTTGTTTCCATCATTTTTCTTAAAAGACGTTGGCATAACTGTAACAGTGAAATTTTACTTAAAAATAACGGTTTAAATACCATTTAAATAACTAAAATAGTATTTAAATAATAGTTATTTAAAATAATGGTTTAAATAGTATTTAAATAAGCATTTTTAATATATTTAAATGTTTTTATTCCTGTGATGCAAAGCTGAAAAGAAACTTTTTTTTCCATAATCGAATACACCTTTTAATTTTTTTTATTTTTTAATTTTTTATGAATATTAAGTTTAAAAGAACAGTGTTTGTTTAAAATGGAAATCTTTTGTAACATTATAAATGTCTTTACTGTTACATTTGATCAGCGGTCTTTGCTGAGTAAAAGTATACTAATTTCTCTTTTCCAAAAAAATAAAATAAAATAAATCTTTGACCCTATACCAACGACAGATCGGACAGATTTTTTGGCCCAATCAAATGCTCAGAAGTAAAATGTCCCTCCCCTGGACAGTAATTTTCTGAAATATCAGTTACATGATAATAAACATCTTAAAATTAAGCTCATGCTCACATTTTGTTGTCTATCGGGCTACAATATTGCTTAAATAAAATGAAGAAGATGTTGTGTTTTTGTTTGTGCTCTGAACAGGGTTCAACAGTGGGCCGATGCCTTTGGAAAACAGCTTTTGGCCTTGTCAAACAGATACTCAGGTGCTCAACTCTTACAGAAGGTTTGTCTTTTGAAAATCTGACATTACGCTCCCCTCATTTCAATCCGAACAACAAAGCAATCAGGGATATTTCTGATATTGTCTGATAATCTGCAGGCCTTATCCGAAAATCTCTACGTTAGCAATGTGGTAAATGTCAGATGCAGCTGTGTCCAGTTATCGGGCATCTGTTTGAATTTACACAACACTCTAATTAACATTACTCTGTAGGGTTAACCACAGACCCCCTTAAAAAAAGCCTACAAGCAGCCCATCTGCCTACCAGAGAGTCATATAACTACCAGTTTATATCTGACCTGAATATGTGGGCGTGCTTTCACCTTAAGGGCCTTTATTAGTGCAACACAACAGCAGGACGTGCCCGAACAGTGAGGCAGGAAGAGGATTAACCTTCCCAGACTGCTGCATCTCCTCCTCCCTCTATTCTTTTTCTCAATTTTTTTCCCCTCTTTTGTTTTTGTGTCTCTAATCTAAGCTCAGAATAAAGCCTGGTACTCTTACAGTGTAGTGTGGAGGTGGATTATCCCTGTCTGACCTCCTGTTTCCTCCTGGCCTACGGTTAAAGAGCAGGACTCATTGCTTTAGACACAGATTGAGATTCTCCTGTCACTGGCCTTTGATACTCTGAACAGTGATCTAGGACTCGGCCTTTGCTTTGCAGTTACATATCAGAGTAATGTTAATTCTGACTTCTGACTTCGATGGCACATATAAAGCTTTTGTCCTTCATTTAGAATTACACAAATGGAATGTTAGTGAATTGCTGTTATGCTTGTCATAGTTCCTAGGTAATTACTGAATCATGCTTTTTTACTTTTTTTGTTATATGTGACCCTGAACCACAAAACCAGTCTCAAGTGGCTGGTTCTCGATTTTTCGTGTTTGCCAAAAATTATTAGGACATCAAGTACAGATCATGTTCCATTAAGATATTTTGTACATTTCTTACTGTAAACAGATTAAAACTTAATTTTTGATCAGTAATATGCATTGATAAGAACCTCATTTGGATTTTCTCAGTACTTAGATTTTTTTGCACCCTCATATTTCAGACATTCAAATGGTTGCATCTCAGCGAAATATTGTCCTATCATAACAGACCATAAATTAATGGAAAGCATATTTATTCAGCTTTGAAATGATGCATAAATCTTAATTTCACAATTTCATGACTGGCTTTGTGGTCCAGGGTCACATATTGTAAAGTAAAAATAATATTATTATTTATTTTTTTATTTTTATTTTAAAAACTAAAAAGACTACGGCATGTTGTTCTTTTACATAAATAAATGTATATGTGTCTGTGTGTAGAAATATAAAGATGTAGAGCCCATAGTCAAGATGCAGGAAGTGGATGGTTTAAAAATGGTGAAAGAAATTGCTGAAGAAATGGAGAACATGCTGGGCAGAAAGATGAAATCAGTCAAGGTCAGAGATATCAGCATTTTGTCAAATAAAAACAAAATAATAATTTGTTATGGAATCATTTAAGTTGCCTGAATTCTTTTTTATGTGTGTTTAATATAGAGAATGGCTGAGACAGTAGAGGATGCCGATTTTTATCATGAATATAACGCTACATTAGAGGTGAGCTCTCTATCCGTTCTTCCATCCCCTCAAACTTCTATTCATCCCTCAATCTATATTCAATTACGCTTGCTCTTCTGCAGTTTGACTACTACAATTCCATGATGATTAACACTTTAGACGAGGATGGGAACTACATAGCTCTGGGGGGTGAATTTCCTCTGGAGGAGAATGAACACTTCAACAAACTGTCTGTCAGTACCCAGCAAAGTGTCATACAAGTGCCCACCAACGTCTATAACAAAGGTGAGATGCAGAAATGAAACTGCATTTTCATCCCAAATAAGAAAAAGATCAAGCAAATCTCTCCATGTCTCCCAGATCCTGATATTCTGAACGGGGTGTTTATGTCAGAAGCGCTGAATGACGTATTTACCAGTAACTTTGAGAAAGACCCGACTTTAACCTGGCAGTACTTCGGGAGTTCAGCAGGATTTTTCAGACTTTACCCTGGTAATCATCACACGACAGCCTTCCTCCTTTAAAAGCACACGTTATGCCATAAAAGCAGTGATTACTCTTAACATATAAGACAAAAATGACATGCTCATTCAGACACAGGACAGAGTCGGATTGTCAGAGAATTACTGGTGTGATTAATGATGACAGTGACTCAGGCTCTTCTCTCTGCCTCTCTCATTCATCATCATGTCATCACACAGTAACAAGACCAATAAACTCAGGCTTTTCCGATCTCACACACAAATGAACAAAGAAATCCTTCCCTCTCTCATGGAGAGGAGACTGTAATCATACCCATTTATACACTCTTTAAGGAATCAAGTGGACACCTGATGAAAATGGAGTTGTCACTTTTGATGGCAGGAATCGCAACTGGTGAGTCATAATAATTCATCTGACAAAGCATATTAAAAACCTGATGCTGACGGTAGTATAAGTTCAAAACGTAGGATCACTGTTTGTGATAGACAGCTTTCACCTCTATTAACTATCAAGAACTCAAGGAGACATCAAGATCAGTGATTTGGCTGGAGTCCAGGGTCAAGGAGCAGAAGGGCCGATCTCAGTGATAAATCCTGATTCCTTTCCGTGACTGCATCTGCCCAGTTTCCTTAAACACCTTCTGCCAGGACTAACATTATTACTGCTAATGCACACAATCTCTTTAGCAGTAACGAACGCAGAGTACAAAGCTCTTGTCTTGTGTTCCGTTCCTATATCTGAACAGCTAGAGTGATCGCTGTGGTTTCTTTATGAAATCGGAGTAGCCCTGTTGCATTAATAAGTTACATAAACACAAGTAAGCCGATTTCAAATGTGTATACAAGGCTACTGCTATAATGTTTATTCTTAAGTTTCAGTCCTTCTGTCACCTTCTTATTGTGATCTCATTACTTCCTTCTCTCAGAACATTACATAGATGAGATTTCACACGCTGTTATCCGGTTGAGGAATTATCACTGTTAAAGGTCTCGAGTGTTTGTCAATGGCCATGTGAGCTAGTATTAGTTACATACTATTTTAGCATTCACTCATATTTTGTTTAGAGTTTAGTAAGATTGCTACTTTTTTAATATGTCTATTTAGGTTTCATTTGTTTTTTAATTCATTTATTTAAATTTTATTAATTGTCAGCCTAGATTTTTTTTAGCTTGCATCGCATAATTAGTGCTGTCAAACAATTAATCGCATTCGAAATAAAAGTTATTGTTTACATAATATGTGTGTGTGTGCTGGGCATATTTAGAAATACATGTGTATATATATTTAATAAAAATTTGATGTTTATACAGTTAAAATATTTATATATAATCTCAATTATATTAACATATAATTAATGTTCTGTTTTTCAATATTTTTATATACAAATATTAATATATATGTGTGTGTGCCTTTTATACATTTAATAAATATGCGCAGAATAAACACCTATATAAATGTAAACAAAAACCTTTATTTTGGATTTGATTATTTATTAGACAATACTACTTTTAACTCCGCTTTATTTCACTAAAATGAAACAATTTTTAATTGTTTTTAATCTGATCTTATAAGCATTTCAAAAAGATTTCCATTATTTCTCCTTAGGTACATCCAGGCAGCCACGTCCCCCAAAGATATCATCATCGCTGTGGACATTAGCGGTAGTATGAAGGGTTTGAGGCTCACCATTGCTAAACACACCATCAACACCATTCTAGACACACTTGGCGAAAACGACTTTGTCAACGTCATTGCGGTAAGAACAGAAACCCTCTACACTGTGTCCTAACTAGACGTGATCAGATCAAGTGGCAAGCTCCTATATCTGGGTTATAATCTTAAATAACACCTCATTTCTTCTGCCTTCCTAGTACAGTGATTACGTCCAGTATGTAGAGCCCTGTTTTAAAGGCACACTGGTCCAGGCCGACCTGGATAACCGCGAGGTAACGTTTTCTTTACACGTGCAGAGCAGTGAATTCAGCTGCCATACGCGATTGTGATATATTCTGCTTATTTATTTCTAGCACTTCAAACTTTTGGTGGAGGAGTTGCAAGTGAAAGGTGAAGGAAAGGTGAAGAAAGCCATAAAGGAGTCCTTCAAGATTCTCAACGAGGTGAGTGTGTGTTAGTGTTTGAGGGAAGGATATAGTATATCTATGGAAATATCGATAAAGTTTGCTTGTGTGTGTGTAGGCAGCAGCAGAAGGCAGGGGGAGTTTATGTAACCAGGCAATTATGTTGATCACTGATGGAGCCATGGAGGATTTCCAGCAGGTGTTTGAAGACTTCAACTGGCCAGAACGCAAGGTACCGCACGCACACAAACACACACTATGAATACATGATTTACCTGTGTGCATAATCTACACAATTTGCTTTCAAACAGGTGCGAGTGTTCACGTATCTGATTGGACGAGAGCTAACATTTGCTGACAATGTCAAATGGATTGCCTGCAACAATAAAGGTGAGCTGAGCATTGTGGGAGTATTTATAAATTTCCAGTGTTTCCTTCACAGCTTTTTTTGAGCACCATAGTTCATTTTGCATTCATTTTTATAGGGATGTTTGCTATGGGATATAAAAATGACAATACTGATCACTAAAGGCAGTTTGACAGACCTACGGAAAATTATATTGCCGATAGAAATTTCGATTTTAATAATTTCCCTGCCTTCTTCAAGCCCGGATAGGACAATGTAAATTGTAGTTTCTACGGTCTGTTCTAATAGAACTTTAATTAAACTTTTGTGATAGCTATGCCCTCTGCTGGTAACAGATAAATAAATCAGTCACATTATCTCATTACTGCTGTTTTTGTGTGCTTGTAATTAGGTTACTACACTCATATCTCTACTCTGGCGGATGTACAGGAGAATGTGATGGAATATCTTCATGTGCTGAGCAGGCCAATGGTCATCAACCATGATCATGACATCATTTGGACAGAGGCTTACATGGACAGTGTGGTGAGCGGCTTATTTTTCTCGTTCATTCTCTCCTTTCTTATGAAGATGCTAGTACTGGACACAAAACGCCACGTTTCATCCCATCCCAAAACTGCATATTGATCATTTTTTACACTCCTCAATTTTGATGTTGTGATTTCTTTCCTGAGAGTGATCTCATTATGTCTGTCCCCATTCCAGCTACCCAATACAGCCGAGGTAACTCTTTTGTTCTGCGCAGTAGATCAAAAAAACATCCTGTATGGCTAAATCCAGTAGTTCACGTTTTCTTGTAGTTTAGTTCCTAAAAGTTCCTACTTAGATACAGTTTAGTCCTAATTAAGAGTTCTGATGCCCGTGAAAGTTTTCATTTAATTCAATGTCTGGTAGATTTTCAGTCAAAAACGTTCCATTTACAGGTTTAGACGTGTTTAGTGAATCCTTTATGTAGAATTTTTTTTATTTTTTTTTTAAAGACAGTGTGCTCTAACCAGTCCCACATTTAACGTGATTTCCAGGTTTTAGACTAAATTATTTTTTACTGAGTTGCTACACATATTTTCTGCATTGATTATGGCGTTTTCAATGTGTTACATTTGAATTTGTAAGATTTTAACTTCTTTGAAGATTTGAATTGTGTGATAATCTGGAGATTTTTCTTCAGATTTCTGTGGGTGTACCCTTTGAAGATTATCTTTGCATTTATGCATTTAGCAGAAGCTTTTATCGCAAGCAACTTACAGTGCATGGCATTCAAGTTACCGTTTTTTTATTTTTTCAGCTCTTGCTTTCCCTGGGAAATTACTGCATTGCCTTACGAAAGCAACAGACAGAAACTACAGTACTACTTGGAAATTGTGTCTGTGTCTTGTGATAAATGGGTTTGGCTCCACTATTTTGCTCCACACACTCAAAAAATTGATATTAATTCAATCCGAAACTCTTCTCCACTTTTCTCAGTTTCAGTGTTGGTGTAGTTACTCTATTTTGCCATGTGGTAGAACAATAAAAAACTGATTCCACCTACCAGAGAGGCAGCTGCTCTTAATGGAAGTGCTCTATGGTCTTGTTCAGGTTGCTGTTCACTTCACAGGCCTGGGATTTATCATTAATTCAGTCTATGTCGTCTTTTAGCTTTTTAACACACAGGCCCAGAGTTTGCTGTTGATGACCTCTGTGGCCATGCCTGTGTTCAGCAAGAAAGAAGAAACAGTAAGTGTAAAAAAAACCACCAAAAAACACACTCTCACTCAAAAGCTTCAGCTCTTCTGACATTCCTAAGTGTGTTTTCTTTCATATAAAATATTTAATATGTATAAAAATGTGTATGTTAATGAAATGCATAAGTGCATCCCAACCTCCAAAAATTCATTTCAGGGAGATTCGAAGAATTTTTTTTAGAAAGGCAATTAAACCGAACGACTCGAATGTTTTTTTAAAGTAATGTGGCGTTCTTCCAGTTAAACTACTTCGTGATACCGGAAGCTCGTCACATCCGTAGGATACAACACACATATATCGATACAATTTTAAAGCATTCGCTGACTTTTGTACCTAAAAAGTGAGATGTGAGGGCTTGTAAATCACACGCTAACGCCGCGTTTGTAACGGCTTTCCTGAGACTGACGCGCTTATATAACCAGCCGGAACTAATCAATAACTGATAAACTCTAATTGAGATTTATTTATAAGTGAACTAAAAGTGGAACAAATTAGTTTTCCATTGATATATGGTGTGTTAGGATAGTACAATAATATTTGGCCGGGATACGACTATTCTATTTAAACATCTTCTGAGGGTGCAAAAGATAATAATATTTTTTTTTTTTTTAAGAAAATCCAAATGAAGTCCTTAGCAATGAATATTATATTACTAATTAAAAATTAAGGTTTGCTATATTTACGGTAGGTAATTTACTAAATATCTTCATGGAACATGATCTTAATTAAGATATTAAACTCCTAATGATGTTTTTAAAAGAATAAAAGGAAAAAATCGATCATTTTGTAATGTATTGTTGGTGCTACTTATGACAAGTGTTATTAATCTGTAAATATATTCATAGTTTCAGTAGTTTTTAACCATTTACTAATTTAGATTATCTTAGAAACTGTTCAATTCAATAGTATCTTCTAAAATAAAGTGATTGTGGTTGTTTTCAACAACAAAAAAATATAGTTTATGATTATAAATTTGCTCTCTCTGTCTGCAGCTGTCTCACGGGATCCTTCTTGGTGTGGTGGGCACTGATGTCCCTTTGAAAGAGCTCATGAGATTGGCTCCTCGATACAAGGTACCTTCATAATGTCTTCAGTCCGCGGTTTATACTAACACTAATAACATCTTTTCAATGATAGAGTGGAAAGATGGAGTTTATTGCATACAGAGTGAAAATGACTAATTGTTGACTGCAGACTGAGAAATACTTTTTTTTTTTTTGTCTTGTCTTGTCTAACCTTTGCCGTTTTAGTTGGGAGTTCATGGCTATGCATTCTTAAACACTAATAATGGCTATATACTCTCTCATCCCGACCTTCGGCCTCTGGTGAGCTCCACAAGCTATTCCCTTTAGTGATCTTACACTTTAATCTACACATATTGCTCATGACAGCTGATTAATGTTGGATTACATTAAAGCTGATATTTTCTATACGTTGTGGTAGTATAAAGATGGTAAGAAGCTGAAGCCAAAACCGAACTATAACAGCGTAGATCTGTCAGAGGTGGAGTGGGAAGATACAGAAGATGCAGTAAGTGGAACAACACACAAATACATATAAATAAACTCTCATCATGCCATTTTTAGATCAATTGCTTCAAGGTGTTTGTGTGTTTTGATCCTAGCTGAGAACAGCGATGGTAAAAGGGGAAAGTGGGACAATCTCCCTGGACGTCAGAGCAACAGTTGAGAAAGGAGTGAGTTGATTTTTGCCTTTAATTCGCTCGTTATGTGTTAACTTTATTTGAATTTATACATTTTCCCCTCATAATAATCTAGCTGTGACTGTCATACTTACATGCCGATATGTTCCCTTCTCAGAAGAGAGTCGTTTTCCTGAAAAATGAATATTTTTACACTACCATTAATGAAACTCCATTCAGGTGAGCGGTGATGGAACATTTTGAAATCTTTGCTAAGTGTATGACTTCTGAACTTATATTGTGCATCTTTGTTATCAGTCTTGGGATTGTACTTACCAGAGGGCACGGGAAGAATGTTTTCATCGGAAATGTTTCAGTCGAAGAAGGTATTTTCAAATGAGTACCTGCAAAATAAAGATCATTTGCCTTGCCTTTGTATACTGCTTTCCATTAATTCCTCTCAGCTGTGTTGTTTTTTTCTGTCTACAGGCCTACATGACCTGACGGCTTCTGATGTCACTATTGCTAATGAATGGTAGGTTTTTGCTAAGACCAGAGACTAGATTATGCTGTTTTTAACATCTGATATGACGTAATATACCCTAACCTGATAGGTTTTGATATTTCAGGACATACTGTGAGACTGACATCGATCCACACCACCGCAAACTGACACAGTTTCAGGCTGTGGTTCGGTACCTAACGGGAAAAGAACCAGACCTGGAATGTGAGTTTTTACCTGGCATTTCAGTTTTTACTTGTATAATTACATTTATTTATATCCATGCTCAATCACAAATAAGCAAAACCAAACGCATTTCATCAAAAAAGGTGATATGAACATTCAAAATGACAATTGTGTAGTCTATTTCACCCTGTAGTCTGTTCCAAACATGTAAAGTATGATTTTCTTTTTTTTGTTGAACACAAAAAAATATATTTGGTAACAGTTGATGGTATAAATGGACTTTTCACCATATCGTAAAAGTCAATGACTACCATCAACTGTCCTTTTATTTTGTGCTCAATATAAGAAATTTATACAGGAAGATATTTGGAAAAAAGTTTGTAACCAGGCTGTTTTGGGTCACCATTGAATTCTATAGTCAAAAAACTAAATACTATGGATGTCAATAATGACCCAAAACAGCCTGGTTACAAACTTCTTCAAAATATCTTCTTTTGTGTTCAGCAGAACAAAGAAATTCATACAGGTTTGGAACTACTTGAGGGTGAGTAAATGATGACAGAATTTTCCTTTTTAGGTGAACTATTCCTTTAAGGGTGAATAAATGATAGAAAAGTACTGTAAGCAAACACCATATAAATACAGTGGAATGGAATTAAACAATTAGTTGCACATGTAAATCATCTCATATCATTGTTCCTTTTATTCTCTGTATACATCATAACCATTTTGTAGTGTAATTAAACATAGTTTACTGATGACATCTGCAGTTGAGTTCTGTTCGGTCTGTTCTTCAGGTGATGAAAGACTTCTGCAGCAGACTCTGTTTGACGCAGTGGTCACAGCTCCTATGGAAGCCTACTGGACCGCACTGCTGCTCAACGCCTCCGGGTAAAACATCCCACCCACGCACACAGCATCACAGACAAGTTTCATTAGTCAAATACATGCTCTGCCGTGACCTTTCTCATTCTTCTACTCGCCTCCGTCGTGTGCAGTATTGATGGGGGAGTGGAGACGGCGTTCCTGGGCACACGCTCCGGCCTCACGAGAATGATTAGATATGTCGGCGTGGAGAAACGTGTGGCGAAGTGAGTACCTTTAATCAAGAGCTCCTGCTGTCTGCGTCACGACTCAACCACATAGACAGCATCTGCATTGCCATAGGTTTTCTTAAAGCCACCCACTCCCATAGCACTTCATATAACTTTCATCAGTACGTGCTCTTAAACACTGGGAAGATAAAGAGGAACAGGCAGTAAAACAGAACAATACATGTTAGTTATGTGGATGAACAAATGATAACCATATTAATATACAAAATCAATGTACATAACATAGATTTAATATACACACATCTCTAAATATCTTTTTTTTTCCCTCAGGAAATTCTTATCTCCATCAGATAAGGAGAATATTTTTACTCTGGACCATTTCCCTGTTTGGTATCGTCGTGCGGCAGAGAATCCATCTGGACAATTTTTGTATTATGTCCCTGTAGAGGACAGCACACAAGGTAGCCTGCACCTTGAGTCCACATCATACAGACTATAAGATTTTACACTCTTTAGAATATCGTGCTCAATATTTTTTTTTCTTTCCCTGCAGTGGATGGCAGGTTTGTGATTGCCGTCACGTCTGTTACAGTCTCTGTGAACAAAAAGACAGCAGTTGCTGGAGGTACGATTTTCCCTGGTTATTCTTATCTTTTAATCAAATTTTTTAGTCTGTGCTGTGCAAAAAAACACCCATTAAGATGCTATTATCTTTGTCCATTTTAAGTGTGGTGTGTGCACATGCACCCATGTATGGATGTGCAACCATTTATGGAGTTCACCTCCTCAAGAACATCTCGTTTCCTCAACATGACCTTTGCTTGTGCTATTTCTTCTCTACTCATAAGCCCCTTTCACACATAGAGACTTTACTGGAAATTTACCGCTAAATTACCGTTAAGAGATCATGTGTGAACAGGACCTTTTCAAGAATCCCTTTAAATTCATTCCGGCAATTTACTGGCATGAGAATTTGGAACATTACCAGTAAATTACCGAAATGATGCTGTGTTTAAACGCAGAATATTCTGACACAGATGATGCTTTTACTCTGTGCTGTATAGTTTAAATTTGAAGTCGTCTAATTTGATGGTCTCTGGACCAAAAGTGCTGCATCAATGTAAACAATTGATACAAAAAAAACCACTGAATGTGTATACCATTTCATTTTTTTCTTAACTACACCGCAGCCATATGAGTAATTTCTGGCTAATGATGTGACAGAATTTAACTGGTAATTTGTATTTTGAAATTTACCGGTAAATTCATTTTACAGCAATTTTACTGTTTGAAAGAGGCTATAAAGACTCTGTATCATAAATCCACTGTATGATGAAAAGATCAGGATAAAATAGTTGGAATATTGTATGCATTTAAGTAAAAATATGCATTATATTACCATTATGGTGTAGTTTTGTTATCTACCAGCAGGGGCTAACTAAACTATTCTAATCAACCTACGCTTCACCCATTGGTTAATCCATCCATGTCAGATTTTGTATCCTGACCTTTCTCCATTTTGTGCACAACTAAAGCATATTTCATTATTTTAGCAAACTGTGTGTGAGTGCTTGCTGAATCTTACACTTCAACAATTACGGAAATACATTCTTTATTCATTTTTAACACAGAATTATATCACAGCTCACAAATCATATTTCAAACTGATTTTTATCAAGCGAAAATATAAAGAAGGATCTCATATCAGTCTTAGAAAAAAGGTCAAGTGAAGAAAGGGTCACATCAATAAGTTATAAGATATTAAACCAGAACTTCATAAAGATCTTGAAGATGCTTTCAGCTCAGTCAAATGGGCAAATCCTTTCCTTTCATCCATCAACCGTGATTTACAAAGCCTTTATTTAGCGGGGGTGTGTAGTGAAGTTTGTGTGGTGTCCCTTGCTCTTCTACGTAAGGCCAGGACAGAGAGTAAACACACCCCAGCTGAGTCATTGCTCATTTATAAACCGCCCTTCATATTCACTGACATAACATCACGACTTCTCTGTCGGCTAATATTCAGATTAAGCGCATTTCTGACATTGTCAATAAACAAGCATGTGCTCACTTTTGAGAATATTCGCAATAAGTGCAATTTGACAGGAAAAGTATTAGTCCACCAGTGGCAAAAGTGCTTTTGTCTTTTTTTTTCTTTTCATAACAGAGGATACAGGGTATGTGTTTTGTCGCCCCGTGCAGAGTACAGGCCTTTGACACATGCTGTATATAAAATAAGAGCTAAATGAACAATAATGGCAGGAGAGACCGCAACCATTAGACGAAACTCCTCTCGTTAATAATTCAGGAGTTTTCTCTGAATTCTCTGACAAAGGATTTGTAAGAGTTCCTCTACAAAAGGAGCTTGCACAGGAAACACAGGGAAAAGTATAATCAGTTTTTGCAATCAAGTTATTGTTCATAAATAATTTATAAGACACAGATTAAAATATATATATATACATATATTCAACATACCTTTGAATAAATGTATATCTGTACTTCAGCTTATGGCTGCAAATATCACTGAACACAGAGACAAAGTCGCTTAACTGCTGGTGTGGGTATTAGCACACAAATTAGTTGTACTTTGATTTACAACTTTTTGCCAGCAACCTTACCAGTAATTTGCATTGGTAATGAATAGTGTGTGGGAAAGATTGTTGCTATAGGAAGAGCATCTCCTAAATCCTGATGAGGTGGTGCGATATTTGCTCCACACCCTTGTGTCTACCACACATCTTTCCTATAGATGGCAGCATTGTGGAAGACACCCAACGATGACCCACTAGCAACATCATATTCTCTAAATGTTCAGTAATACAGAGGAAATGAGTATTTTGGTTCATGTTACTAGTGTGCAGCTAATTTTTGACAGCCTTCGCCTTTTTCGTTTAGACTGAGGTCGATTGCTGCAGAAAAGCTTATATTGATAATATCTGTGGGCTTCTGAATTATTTAGTCTAAACAACTTCTGCCCTCAAGGAAAAGCGGATTATGCAAATTGGTCCACAAGCAGAAAATTGATCACACAGGCACAATCGATTCTCCTCCATCGCCAGCCCAAGAGAAAAGATCAGACTAAATCAGATATGACATCCTAATCCAGAATTAAACAACAGATCAACAAAGACATTGATTTATATTGCACAGAAAAGTCTATCTTAATAAAGGTAAGGTTTAGTTCCTCCTCAGCTATTGTCTTTCTGGTTTTGTTTAGAGGGCAGCTATCCTGTAGGGCCACTGTGCTTCTTGAGCCACCAAGGTATAATTAACAGTTCCAATAGTCACGATCAGCCACCCTCCACTAACATCACAGAGTCCTCAGCCTGCTCTACATTAGCACTTTACGATACTTCAAGACACTTCACGATAGACACCAGGGCTGGATTCTTCTAGTCTTACAAAAACACGTCTGACCTCTAGAGATGAACATGGAGAAATAGCAAACAGTAAACGAACAAAACAATGTTATCAACACAAATTATCACACAATACGAAGGACAAATTTCACACTTAAAAACATAAAACTGGGGTCACGTCACATTGTATAGAATATATTATAGCTGATAAATAAGATGGGAATATATCAAATATGATATGTGGGGGTTATGATGTCAAGTTCACACCGGGGTAGGGTTAAGGGTTCCAATTAAGGTTAGAGGGTGAGAGTTAGTATTGAGGGTTTAATGTTTGGGTTGGGACTGGTGGTGAAGGTTTAGGGTAAGAGTTGGATGTTTGGGTTGGTGATGGAAATTAGAGTTATGGGGTTCATATTAGTGATGGAGATTTAATGGTAAGGGCAGAGATTATCATTGGCGGTTTAAGGTTGTGGGGTCAGATTAGTGATGGAGGCTTTTGGTAAAGGCAGGGATTCATGTAGAAGGTTCAGGGTTGGGGGTTAAGATTGGTGGAGGCTTAGGGTTGGAATTGCAGGTTATGGTTAGTCATGGATGTTTATGGTAACAGTGTTACATGGTTAGGATTTGAAGGTTTAGGGGTAGAGTTGAGTGTTAGGATTCATGATAGAGGCTTATGGTAAGGGGTAGGGATTCATGTTGGAGGCTTAGTGTTAGAGGTGAGGTTTAGGATTAGTGATGGATGTTTATGGTTAACATAGGGATTAGTTGCAGGTTTAGATTAGGGATGGAGCACGTTTGTGGCAAGATCAGAATTTCTATTGTACATTTCTGATTAAAGTTTGGAAGAAGAGATGGATATTTAAGGTTAGGATCGGTAGTGGAGTTGGAAGTTTATGATTACACAATTTCTACACCGGGAACAGCGGTTGACATGATATTGAGGCTGTCTACATGGGACTCTTTAATGTTAACATTCCAAATTAATGGAATTAATTTCCTCAGAAGTTGGACAAGCCCATGTAGTATGTCAAAAATTGGGGCATCAATTTACTGTGCAATGCATCAGAATGTAGACAGCATTGATTTTAATGAGTGTTATCGGCTTTCGATGCGCCCCGGTGTAGACTGTATTAGTTGAGGTGATGGTTATGGTAAGGGTTGGGGTTAGTACTGAAGGAATAGGGTTAGAGTTGAGTTGAGTTTTGAGAGGTCGGGATTAGGGTTAAAGGTTTAGGATTGGGACTGGGATTAGCATTATGATTTGGAGGTTTGGGTTGATGATTAGGCTGCTACAGAGGCTAATGCTAATGACAGCACAAGATCCTCTAGAAACATCAGGGTTCAGAACTGTTAACAGTTGCATCCACACCTCCTCTGCTGAGATCCTCTCAACACTGAAGGAGGGTGGGGGAGTTCTAAAGTGCCGAGTGGTCCCTCTTGTCCTGGGGCAAATAGGTCAAAGGTCATTGGCCAAAGTTTAGAGATTGAGTAAAGTGTAAGTCTGAGAGTCAGAGAGGGTCTCAGGAAGGACAGAGAGACAGGAAACAGGGATGATGAATCTTCCGCTGGTCAGCTAAATGATCATCAAATGTGCAGCTCAACCAGTAAAGGGTTCTTTTGATTTGTGGCTGACCTCTGAACTCTGACCCCTCTCCCCCATTTCCCTATGCAACTGATGAGATCTGTTTCTCCTCCGGGTCGGCTTCTGCCTCTGCGTCACCCATCAACGGCTGCCTCTTCTTTAGCTCTCGTTGGTATTTTGCCATTAGAGAGGCATAAATGCAACCATACGCTGCGGCAGCCACCATCATAATACACACGATTCCACAGACCACACCAGCGATCACTACTGTACCGATCGCCCTGCGAACACTGACCGGGCGATAACGCTGCTTCACACAGTCTGGTAGCTCCGCCTCCGTACGCACCACTGCACCTTCAGACGACGGAGCGGCTGTCCCTCGAAAACAAGGTGGAGATCCACCCTTTGTGCTCCCAGCCCCGCCCCCATTCTCATCTTCCAATTGTAGACAGTAGTTGAACATCTCCACAGGAACGCCCCTGATGTCACGACCCCTTAAGTCCTTCGGAAGTGTACACTCAACGGCATCGACATAACCGCCTACGACAAAGCAATAGAGAAAGAGAAATCAAAATTTTAGCTCTCTGAGGTAAACAATAGTCACCTCTAATGAATTTAAATGGCTGCTTCAAGCCCTCCAAAATAGCACTGCACAGCTAGTAGGGTCAGCAGCCCTCTTCAATTTGTGTGCGTGTGTTTGTATGAGAGGAAGAGCAGTAGCTGGTGTATAATTAATAAGCCTGACATGCATACAGAAGCTCGGTTCTCAAACCTATTGAGCCGCCATACTGCCTACTGCCTAC
>JAUMHI010000037.1:9766364-9785081 GCA_032359435.1 Enteromius unitaeniatus | reverse complement strand
TACTGCCTACTGCCTACATAGGATTATTCATTATTTCTTTTTATATGTTAAGATAGATTATTAGAACTTGAATTTAATGTATCTTGGAATATATTTTTTGTTGCATTGTGGCGCCGTGAAAATAAACATGCCTTAGAATTTGGTCCAAACAGAAGGCAGTGTAAGTAAGATACCCACCTTCATGTCAAGAGAGCATCTATAATGCCTCAAAATGCTGCCTCCATAGGCAGCTCACTAGGTTTTGGAACAGAGCAAGAGAATCGGAGCCCACCCTGACTGGAGTCTCTTTCTCACACACGCTAAAAGCTTTGTGACTCAGCCTCTCATGTCTGTTTCAAATCCCCCTCCCTCTCAAAGCTGCTCTGAAATAGAATGAAATGAGTTTCTCTGACTCAGAGTAGAAGGATTGAGACAGATAGAAAAATAGAAAGCGAGAGGTATAGAGAATAAGAAGCAGAGGCTTCTAAGCTCTGCTTCACAATGATTTTTGGGGTTTTGCCACATTTCATTGCCAGTGGTAGACAAAATATAGACAGGAAATTATGAGGGAGAGAATGGGTACATATCCTACAATATGTCTGGTGTGCATGCACTTACCATTAGCTTACTGTGCCATCTGTTAAAAGGCTTAATAAAGCTTTCTTAAAACTGATAATTCTCTGAACGCTTTATGGTTAAACCATGTTCAAAGCTCTTGTAAAATGCCAATATATTGCTTGATGGAATAGTTTATTCACATTTTAAATATTAATAGTATTTTTGAACACTGTACTGCTGTTGTTGCTGCTTTATAGGCACAATATGTTACTGAAGACAGCAATTTAAAGGTGTTTTGTGCAGTACACTTGGGCTGTGCCTAAACACATCGTCCTTAAAGGGACAGTTCACCAAAAATACAAATACTGTCAGTAATTACTTGCATCTTGTTTTGAACCCATAAGACCTTCAGTCATCTTCGGAAACCCAAATTGAGATATTTTTTTAGACAGCAACACAACTGACACGTTTGAGGCCCAGAAAGGTTGTAAGGACATTTTTAAATAGTCCATTGTTAAGTGACAAGGACGAGAAGAAACTGTTGCATAAAGTCATTATTTTAGTTTTATTAGCACACAAACAGTTTTCTCGTAGCTTCATAATATTGCGCTTGATCTCACATGGACTATTCTAATGATATTTTTTCTTAGTACATTTCTGGGCCTTAAACGTGTCAGTAGTGTCTGTCTATCCAGGGTCAGAAAGCTCTCAGATTTCATCGTAAATATCCTAATTTGTGTTCGGAAGATGAACAAAGGTCTTGTGGGTTTGGAATGACATGAGGGTGAGTAATTAATGACAGAATTTTAATTTTGGGGTGAACCATCCCTTTAAGGTAAAATCCCAGTACACCTGCAGATAATCAAAAGAGCACACACACACGATCCTCACCTCGATATATTAGCCACTCCATCCAGTGTTTGAAGTCCCTCAGGTTGCAGTCACACTCCCAGGGGTTCATGCCCAGCTCCAGGTGCTGAAGGTTGACGAGAGGCTCAAACGTGGCTCTCTCCAGGGCGTGAAGTCTGTTCCCAGCCAAGGAGAGCCAGGTCAGCCCTTGCAGCTCATCCAGCAGGCCCAGCGGCACAGTGGCCAAGCCGTTCAGAGACAGATCCAGTCTCCGCAGCAGGGTCAGGCCGCGAAACAACTCGCGATCCAAAACCGTCAGGCTGTTGTTACGCAAACTCAAATCGCTCAGGTTACTCAGTTCACGGAACAGTCTGGAAGGCAGGTTGTCCAAATAGTTATTGGACAGGTCGAGTGTCTCCAGGGTGCTTAGGTTGGCGAAGGCAGAGACGGGAAGAGAGGAGAGGCGGTTATTGGCCAGAAGGAGGGTATGTGTGCCCTCCGGGAGAGAAGTGAGAGCGGGCACAGATACTAGACTCCGCCCACTGCAGTTAGCTTCCAGTGAGTTACACACACACTCTGAAGGACAGCCAGCGCATAACTGCAGTAACGTAGCACACACACTCAGCACACCTAGCAGACCTGTGGGAAAGAAAGAAAACAACAAAAGTGTATATCATCAGAAAGAACTGCCATAAACAATTTCCCTCTGAAAGCTGCATTGATTGATGAGAAAGATCTGACAGGTGTTGATTTAGTGCCACTGTGAATTACATGTACTGTATTTAACGAAGGGGACCAGTGCTCAGCAGAAATGAACCTGTGGCTGCTGCTCCTACCACACTATTTTCAAACGGAGCTTATGTGATATGAACGGACCTGTAGACGTTGCAGTATTTTTGTTTCAGTTGCTTTTAAGTAGCTGCTATCTGTTGCAGCACCTTCAGGCTGTTTTTTTAAACTCGCTTGTTTTGATTTGTGCATAGTGCACTCTTAATAGGTTATAGGCTCCAGACTTCCGAAACCATAAACTTGCTTTGCAAATAAAAGACCAAAATTGTACTTGCTTTTTACTGAAAATCAATAGCGAAATGCACAAAACATTCAATATTTCAAATGAATGTGAGTGTGAAGGAGAACTGAGTGCAAATGAGATTTAAGAACTACACTGAACATACATTAGTGAGTAAACGTGTAATAATTCAGCAATTTCTTTGTCGTTTTCTGAATGAGATCCTTGAGTTGGCTAAATGGTTCCATCTTGGCTGGGAAATTTGTGATAAAATCAGTATTCCAGAAGCAGGTTTCCAGAAGCAACTGTAGTGGTTCTCAGTTGGGCGGCTGCACCTAAAATTTGGTCATAGATCTCTTCCAATCATGCATTGGAAAAGCATTTTGGATGGATTCATAGTGTTTTGTTCTGACAGGGTTAAATGTAGCTGGCAAAATGGTTTATAGGCTAGTAAAATTAAATTGGTATATATTTGCTGGCTTACCATCTGTGAAGCAAAACCAATGGAGAACTAGAGAATCTGTTATTTGTGGAAGCTAAAAAGTTCTCCTATGGCATCCGTATTTCTGTTCTAAAGGAACATGTATGATGGGAATATAATGTGCCTCAGAGTTAAACGTCCTCTGCTCTGCTCTGCCATGACAAAACAAACATTTGCCAACTGTTCGTCACCTCTCTCTTTTATGCAACTGTGGAAGAGGGTAGGGAGCAATGTTTCTGTGTGTGTGTGAGAGAGACAATCACATGCTATCAATGGATATGACAGTTTTAAATGCTGAGTTCCCAGTTGTCTCGTTGCTGAATGTGTGTGTGAGTGTTTGGCAGTTTGAGTGCAGACAGATGCAGTTACAGCACTCAGATATCTGATCCTGGTCAGCCTCAACACCCTGATCCCTCTGTAATCAGAGACACGTACAATCATCACAAACACACACACTCTCTCTCATACACACTCACACAATTCTGTGTAATCTCAATAATTAATCCGTCCTTCTAAACTATGTAGTTGTGAATGATTCTAGAATTGCTGTTTTGGCCAATCAACCTTCAATCTTCAGTATATCCCATCTTTCCACATCCCTTCTGTTTGTCTGAGAACAAATGTGTGTCAGCACATCAGGATGGGCATATGACTGCTGATATTGAAACACAATGTACTTTCACTGTCATGCCCTGTGTTCAGAACAAACCTGTAGAAAACCACAAAGAAGGCTGTAAGTCAGCGGCAAGGACGGAAATCTCCCAGCGACTGGACCTAGTTTACAATTGGATGAACGTCTATTCTGTGACTTAACTAGAGTTTTATAAAGTGTCCCTCTTTTTTTAGATTTTTGGATGGGCTCATTTTAACAGAAGGACTCCTTCCCAGAATAAATCAAACAAATTACTAAAGAAATCTGAAGACAGTGGTAGTTGCTTCTAAGCTACAAAATGCACTATAAAAATAAATTTGTACAACTTACATAGTCTACAAACTATAGTCTTTTGACTCATTCAATCATTCAGATGCATTTTATAGACTGGAACAAGTATTCATTGAAACTCTCAGACTTCAGGAAAGATTTCTTCACAGATCTAGCATGGATGTCAAGATTATCAGTGTACAGGCCTCAGCTTGTGGCTTTAGAAGTCTTTTAAGATCATTTCATGGTGTTTTGTCATTTTTGGAGAAAACCAGTCTTCACTCACTTTTATTAAACTGAAAGGAAGGGCTGTGGTATTTTTTCAAAAAGCTTTGTGTTTGTGAACAGTAGTAAGTATTTGTGACAATGCTGCATTGCTTGATGCAGATCTTTAATCAGACACACATTAACTAAAGCCATCCTAATCCATCTGTTGCTTTGGCAGCTGGTGATGTTTGCCACACTCTATACCACTCTATACACACCCACACGGACACATACGTCAACACACACCAGCTTTCTTCCAACAAACATATTAGTGAAACTGATGATTTCCTGAAATGCATCAGTCTGCATTCTGGTGACATGTAAATAATTGATTTAGATCATTAATAGTCACATAAAGCATTTAAAACTGTATGAATGGAATCTGTACTTAAGCCCAGCCCCCTTCAGAAGAGTAGTATGCTTGTGTGTGTGTTTTGGGCTCACCTTGGCTGTCCGGATTTCCTCTCCTCCTGCGACCCACTGTAGGTGCAGTGCTGAGCTGCATTTCTGCGCTTCTATGACTGCAGCTGCCTCAGATCTGCTGTGGCATCAGCCGGCCCTGATGCCAGCCTCCACAGGCAGCGGTATGGGGCCAGTGACGAGACTGCAGAGAGAGTTGAAGGATAGTCAGTTTTTTTTCTGTACTTAATAGGACTTTTGAAGGTGAGCGCTTGTTTTCTGCCCGTCTCAGCATAGATGACTTACTGAGTGTGTGAGCTGAATGGTTAGCACTTTTAGTAGCTGTGGTGAAACTCAGATAAACCTTGACATATTGGGAACAACAGTGTCATGTCATGGCTCATTTTTTGAAATCAGCTCACTTTCTGTAATGTACAGTATTCTAGTCAAGGCTCAATAGAAAACATCTTAAGAAAGAACAAATTCGTAATGAACTTTGCAACTTTGTCTCTCATTTCTGCTCAAAATTCAACGTACCATTGATTAGACTATTTAACATGTGATGAAAAATACCATTACACTCTATCACAAATGTACGTTCTTGAATATTTAAAATGCTTTTTTTAAATACTTCATTATTTAATAATACTGTTCATTTTTTTTATATAATTTTTCCCTTAAATGAGAATAAATGGACACTTGTGCTTAAATCTGCTTCTCATATTTTTCCACTACGAAAAAGACTGTTTCCTCTAAAGATTCAGAAAAACTGTTCTCAGATTTGTTTAAAATAGCAAACTCTGAAATGCCGAGCTCAAATATTTCTCATTAAATTCTGTCAACAAATTCCACAAATTGAAAAACTAATAATGAATTACATCATAAAAAAAGCAGTAATTAATTGCGTATTAAAAAAAGATTTACTTTTTGTCATATAAACAATATCAGGGAATAATAAATATGAAAACTCGCTGTTAAGTTATGGAAATATTAGGGTAGGGTGTACTTCAAGTATGCATGTCAACAATTGTCTCATTTGTTTCTATTTGTACATCTCCTATAGAATTACGAGAAGTATCCAAGACAAACTTGATACTTCAAGCGTAACTGAAATATCCTCTACGTCCCCTGAGCTATGAAAGAGCAACCTCTGAGAAACAACTGAGAACTTTCCTCCTGGTACAAAAGCCTGCAATACAGCGGTGCTTACTGTAATACAGCTCTCCTGGGTACAAAACCGTAGTAGAACTGACACCGCAGAGACGATTTAGTTAATTGCAGTACAGTAATACGACACTGTAACACTTACAGCACATGACAGAGACGAGAATATTTTTATTATAACGATGTACCATTATGTAATACCAGTTGTGTAACGCAATGCTGTGAATGTGTGTGTCTCAGATCATTGAGCACAAGGTTACAAGTTGCTTCTGTTTACGCCAGGCCGGTTTGCTGTAAAATGGCCGCTGCTGTCTTAGACTCCCTTTCTGTGACACTTCGGCCTTGTCACCTGCCACATCCATCACAGCGTGTGTGTCTGTGTGTGCGTATTTGCGCAACGCAACACCAATTCACCAGGCTGTCATCCGAAACGGCACAGTGGAAAAATGTGCAGACATTTAGAGGTTATATTGCATGTGTGAATGTGTGTGTGTGTGTGTGTGCGCAAGTGAGTTTCTGCAAACACCTTTCGGAGTTGCTCAACACGTGAACATTTTCGGAGCATTACGTTTCCCAGAATATGCAAGTTTGAGAGTGTACTAACATGCAAGAATGTGTGTGTGTGTGTGAAGATAATTAGTTGAGCGATGTGTCATTTGACTCCCAAGCATGCAGCCCGCACACACACACACGTGATGTAATAGTCTCTCACTTTAGCAGCATCTCTCTCCACGTCCAGTTCAACACATATTTCACACATTCTCACCCCACGCCGTACTAACTTCCTGTGAATGCACAAGGTCAGCTATGCATGTGTGCGACAGCATGTATGTTGTTACTGTGTCTTGCGACACATAAGTAAATAGAAACGCCCTTTTGATATGCACCCCTGAACCAGTCCTTCTGGTCCATTTTCTCATGCACACACGCACAAAAGAAGGCCATCAAAGTCAACGGCGGAGCGAAGAAACGTTAGAAACAAAGGCGCGGAGGCCACGGGATGAATTATTAAGAGCAGAATCACAAACAAAGACACACACTCGCAAAAAAACACACATGCTCACTCATACGGAGTGTGTGCCAATCATACAAAACAACCTGAGTCCGGCAGTTAATGTGTGTGTGTGTGTATGCAAGTGTTCACATGATTGCATTTAGATGTAGATGCAATCACACGCTTATATACACTTATATACACTCAAAAGCAGCATTCCAGCACAACACCTGCGCTCACATACACATCTTTACATTTCCTTTGTGCCTATATAAAAAAACTAGGCACTGCATGCTCTATTCCCAAAACATCAGGCATCTAAGTCTGTCTCATAAAAAAACATCCCTCGGCAAACATCATGCAAAGATATGGAAATCATAATCAAGACAAACTGTAATGTGTGCGTGTGTATGTGTGTTATAGGTTAACAGTGTTTCACTCACCGTCTTTTGATGCTGTCCTTTTCGGCGTCCCCCCCCAAGCTCACACACACACACACACACTCACACACACACTCTCTCTCTCTCACATACACACACACACGCACGCACACGGTTGTGGGAGAAATGAGCGAATAGCAGCTCTCGTAACGCTCCAATATGGAAATGAAAATATCCTTCCGCTGCCAAGAGCAACGGCTGCCACAGAAGGAGAGATGGATTGGAGGAAGGAAAAAAACGATTAAAATAAAGAAGAGGGAGATGAAGGAGGGGAGTTAAATCCTGCGCAATGGCTTGCTGTAATGCTCAGAGAGAGGAGGACACAGAGAGAGAGAGAGAGAGTGAGTGAGTGAGAAAGGGAGAGTGAGAGAGGGGGAAAGAGGAGGGGGAGGTGTGCTCCAGTCTTTCAATTCTCTGTGGTTTCCAGCAGATCGGCTCGCCTCTGTGTTGGTATATTGAGTCCACAGAATGCACTTGAGTGTGTGTGTGTGTGTCAGGAGGTTGTCTCTCAAGCGCGTGCTGTCCTCAGGCTAGGCTTTGGTGCGCATGTGTGTATGTCTGAGTATGTGTGTGAGTAAGTGTGTGTGTGTGTTGCTTTCTCCATATGTGCATGTGGTGAGGCGTGCAGTGTAAGCGTGTGCCAGCCTTGTCAAAGATAGTAACATTAGTGAGGGATGAGGGGAGAGAGGAGGGGTCCTGAAAACAGCTGATTCTTTCTCCCTCTTTATTCATAGATAGATAGATAGGTGCAATGCATTTTGCTTTCTGTGATGTCACAGCGCTTACATCATTCAGCTTCTACTTGTATTGGCTGAATGAACAGACCTATCTATCTATCCATCCATTTTGTATATAGAAAGCTCTACATACAGTATATATATCAATTGTCTATCTAAACCTATCAATCCACCCATTTGTATTCAAATAAAACTATATATAACCCTTAGATCTAGAGTATCTATCCATCCATCCATCCACGTATATCTATGTCTTGTATACATACAGTCTATCTATCTATCTATCTATCTATCTATCTATCTATCTATCAATTGTCTATCTAAACCTATCTATCCATGTATTTATCAATCCATCCATAGATCTATATGTTATCTATCTAATTTGTATTTAAATAAAACTGTATATAAACCTTCCATCTATCTATCTATGTATCTATCCATGTATCTATATCTTGTATACATACAGTACATTGTATCCATCCATCCATCTATCCATCCATAGATAGATCTATATACAGTGTTTCTATCAATGTCTATGTAAATGTAATGTAAACATATCAATCCATCTATCTATCGATCTATCCATCCATCCATCAATCATGTATTCATTCTGACTTATGATATATGTACACATACAAACAGATAATTATTGCTGCTTTTAATGGATGCATATAAATCTATCGGAGAAAAAAAAAACATGATTATTCATCCCTTGTTCTGTGCGGATGGATGGATGAATGCATGGATAGATGAATGGATAGACTGATCCAATCACAGCCTCGCATGAATTTTACACTCTGTGATGTCGTCAAAGTGCTGACATCATGCAACAGTTCAGGAATGTAATCTTACATGTACTGGCCATTGTTCACATGGACTAACTTCTAAACCAAACGCCATCCACGTATACAAACATTCCTAGCTATTGCCTGGTGTGCTGAATAATACATAGAGGCATGCAGGCCACGCTGCCGCACCAGCACCTCAGAAAAAAAGGAGAAATGCATCCCTTGCAGCTATTTATAAGAGGAAAAGCATTCTGCGACATCAGAAGCATTTACCTCCTGTGTGTTGTGGGCTGTTGCAACACACCGTGTACTTCAGAAGGACCTCAGTGCCGCCCACATGCTTTCACATGCCAGACATTGACAAGAAAAAGCACTACAGTTCCATTAAATCCTTACCATGCCATTTCTCTCCTTATCAGAAGCCCTGTATGTTATAAAGTATGCTACATGTGGGTGTGCATACATTGATGATCCTACGTTGAGGACAGTGTCATATTTTGGTGGTGAGTCTTCAAGGTGTCGGTAGGGGCTGCGCTGACATC
Organism: Enteromius unitaeniatus; assembly: GCA_032359435.1. NCBI lineage: Eukaryota > Metazoa > Chordata > Actinopteri > Cypriniformes > Cyprinidae > Enteromius > Enteromius unitaeniatus. The sequence goes on along the minus strand of JAUMHI010000037.1, from coordinate 9,775,952 downwards.
ATGTTACCTAAGCAACAGAGGGAAAGAAACAGTGAGAGAGAGAGAGGTGGGGGATTGAGAGGGTGTTTTTTGACTCACAGTTAGCGTATGCTACTTCGTGATAATCTGCAATGTAAAGACCCTGCTGCTCTGTTTGCCATCGCACACACCCTGCAGTTCAGTCCTACCGTATTCAAATAGATATTAACTACATTAGCATAATTTAGTATATATGAATATCATTTCAAATTTGAAAACCATAAAGTATAGCAGAATCCACTGCACAGATCTGTGAACCAGTTAAAACAATATGCGAAGTACAATGTACTCTTACACACTTAGCTCATTTCTACTTCAATAACCCACACACACAAGCTGAGGACTGGACATTAAGCCTATTACGACCAGAAGAATCGTATTCTTAATTAACGAGGTATTGTTTTACATCATTAAAATAGCACACACTCATGAGTACACAAACCTCTCTGTTTTTGTACTCTGAAGTACATTCGACAATTTTTTTTTCGGTGCCTTGCTCAAGGGCCTCACCTCAGTCGTGGTTTTGAAGGTGGAGAGAGCGCTGTTTGTTCACTAACCCCACCCACCATCCCTGCGGGACATGGGACTCAAACCCACGACCTGAGGGTTACAGGTCCGACTCCTACAGGACCATTAGGCCACGACTGCGATTAACTATTGTGCGCATTGTTAGTAAAAGGCCGCAGAAGTTTCACCTCCCATCTGCGCTTTTATGGAATTGCACTTTAATGCTAATTTGCCCTGTTTAGTATTGTAAATCTGGCCTATGTCTGTGTATTTTCTATTAACCAAATTCATTTTCATAATTTATAGTAACCAAAAGCAAATATTTAGCAGTGTCCCACATTTTGTTTTCAGCGCTGCACGAAATCAAGTAAAGTTTAAAGCATTTTCCCAATTTTTCCAAAAACTTTGATTTTTCATCGGGGAATAAGCATTTATCAGTAACTAAAAACTAGCAGCTTCATTGAGGTTCATTTATTACATTTTATCTAATAATTTTTGCTCTACTCTTTTTTGCTATGTTAAACAAAATTACACAAATGATAATAAACCGCAGTCACATATAAGTAGCAGGGCTATAAAAGCTTTTATAAAAACCCTTATATTAAACCTCAGGTTGATCAAGGTTAAAAATCTCTTGCCAACTGACCATTTGCTGAGAGACTAAATATTTAAGAATCTCTTGTTTTTGTAGCCTATTCATGGAAAGTGCCACATATATCACACATTGCTCCCTCATTAAAGGTTTTGTATTTAACCATCAAATGGTAAAATCTGCTCGCTTTAAGTAGGATTGATTGCTCGCCGTTCTGTCGCTCTGAGGATTTGGCTGAGGCTCCATGCTGTATCACATCATTGTGTTTGTTTTTGTGTGTGGGATGTTTGTGTGGAAAAGAGAATGACAGAAGCTCAGAAAACTGGGTATTTACTAAATTATCTGCTCTGCTGGAGTCACATGTCTTCCGTCATTCACACTTCTAACTGTGCTGGGATGCGTCTGCGAGCTCGCTCATCACTATTTTTGGGTAATCTTCATTACAAGGTTGTCCAAATCTTTAGGATGCCGGAGGAGACGTGTTGACTGTAATCTTGCAGTGTTGTTACAGTATGTCTGCTGGGTCTGGGGTTTTATAACCCATGTCTATTCATTCAAGAAATTGCCTCCCCTCTGCTAGCCATCTTCCCCGCCCCGAGCAGCTATTACCGACACTGCCTTCCACTTTCTGGCTCTTTATTATCTAACTCTATTAATTAGCTTTAGTATGATAGATGGTCCTGCTCTGGTCTCCCTCTCTCTCTAAATTATTGAAGTTAAAAGATTTTTACTCAAACGAACAATTTACTGCAGTTTAATCAGACCCGTCAACTCATTGCAAATTCGAACTGTCCACCTAATTGCACAGAGTCTTTAAACAACAAAACTGTCTTCTGTAAAAAGCAGCAGTTTGTGAGGGACACGGATGTACAGATTGAGTTAATAGCTATCGGGTTTGATATATGAGGTACTGGGTTTAAGGTAATAAACTGAAGTATGAGATATGAGGTTGAGGAATTAGATATCAGTTTTAATATATGAGCTATCAGGACTGAGACAATGAGATATCAGCACATTGTGTATGTTTAAGCTTGAGAGAGTGGGCGGCTATTGATGCATGCTGGAATAATATCCCAGACGAGTCTTCAGCAAAAAAAGAATAAATAAATATCAGTCAACTATTCACATATACATGTTTGTGTATTTAATTTGATATGATATAATACTAAATAAATATAAAAATCGTGATCTTTTTCTAATTTCTGCATCTGTGTTTCTTTCCCGCATAGCCATTGGTGTACAGATGACTCTTGAGATGTTGGAAAAAAGGTTTTGGTCCATAACCACGCAGGTACTACAACAAATCTCAAATCAACTAATGGATTTACAATTTATTGCTTGCTGTCCGTTTATGTTTATTTTTGTGGCTGCATTCGTGTTTTGCTAAAGTATTAATAAACAGATGTAAAATATATTCATTTAAAATATATGATATTATATTATAAAAGAAATGTCAACAGGACGTCTCCACAAGGATATGTACACAAGTGCTTGTGATACAGGCCGGATGTGTCCTATCTGTTTAAACATTGTGCATTCTGTGATGGGAGGTGAAGACAAACACAATAACGTTAGTGGTGACACTCCTGGCACAGGCTTTTGTTTGACATTTATGATACTAACAGAAGATGTAAAGTGTTGACAGAGGGGTGGGAGAGCCCAGACGGCACTCGAAAAAGAATAGGGAGCAGAGGCGATATCACTCTCTACATCCTACATCCTTCATTTTTTTTCTCTTCCCCCTGGGATTTTCCATGCCTCTCTGAACGCTCTTCCACCTCAGCTGGCACGTTACCACTGTTTGTCTGTGTTCACTCCTGACTGCAGCGATATTAACTAATGCCTTATTCAGCGAAGTCAAAGCTAATGACAATACCACAGTGATTATTTTTACATTTTTAATGTTTGAAATTTTTTAATCCAAATCCAAGTACATCTGTAAGGATCATCTGTAAATTATGCAAGGTTATTCTTAGTCCTAGTTGAGTGCTTTGCCGCCGGAGCACACGTACATCTTATTTGCACACACAGCTTATTTGCCACTCTTTTGCATATATTATTGCATATATTTAAGCATAAATGGAACCTAAAACAAAACAAACCGCCAATAAGAAAAAAAGAAAGAAAGAAAGAAAGAAAGAAAGGAAAAAAACTAAAGAAAGAAAGAAAAAGCTATTGGGATCTGGAAGCTTCTTTTAATTTTTTCATTTCATTTTTTATGTTTTTTGGAACAAGTACAGTAAAAATACAGTAAAAACTGTGTAATATTATATGTTTGTGTAATATTACTGTAATTTAAAATATCTGTTTTCAATTTCAAAATGTGCAATTTATTTCTGGGATGGCAAAGCTGAATTTTCAGCAATTCAGTGTGCTTCAGAAATCATTCTGATATGCTGATTTGGTGATCAGAAAAATATTTAATTATTAAAAGCTGTTTAAAAATTATTAATGCCGTTTACTATTTTTGTGGAAACCTTGAAATTTTAGGATTATGTGATAAAACATTTCAAAAGAACAAGACTTATTTGATATACATATATGTAAATGTAAATATATATATATATATATATATATATATATATATTGAAATAATGTACATGTCTTCAGTTATATATATATATCATACTAACCCCGAACTTTTGAGCAATAGAGTATATAAAAAATACATAATGCTTAAAAATGTGAAGGTCCCTCAAAATTGATTTAGGCTATTTCAATATCAGGGAAACAGTGGTCCCTCAAAAGGACACACAAATGCTTCAATTAACATATATAATGTAAGGATGTTTGACAGTAGTTATGCTAAATATTTACAGGTCCCACTGAGTGGACTCGTTTCTGCTTCTCCTGTCCCTATTATCATCTGATGCTAGAGTAAAAGCACACAGGAGCCTACACAGACCATGTGATAGCTTAAAGGCAGAACAGTGATGTTATAAGCAGGAGTTGAGTTTTAAGCTATTAGTCTTGAGCCTGTGACTTCATATCAATTAACGATTTTCTTTCTTTTTTCCCCCTGTCTCACCACTGCTTCATATTATCTGGATGGATATCAGGGGAATGACACAGATGTATGTACTCATTACAAATACAAGAATAATCTCCCTACCATAAAAACTTAAAAGGTTATCATCATCATCAGCTCTGTTTCCCTGTCTTCTTCAATGTCTGTCTCTCTCAGTGTTCAGGTGTAGAAGGCCTTTGTCCTCTGAGCTGTGCCGATAATCCGGTGAGTGTCTTACAGTGTAGTATTTATAGTGCATAAGTGCTGGGTATCTACAGCATTTGTAGACATATCTGCAAAAATATTTATCACCGGTCCACCATAAAACTAATTCATTGTGACAAATGCTTTTCCTTTTTTGTGTTTGTGTGCAGGATGTTAACTGCTACGTCATTGACAGTAATGGCTTCATCATCATCTCTAAGGACAGGACTGATGTAAGAGCACTTAAAGTAACAGGTTAAGGTCAACATGAAATGGCATTCACTAACCAAACATCTGTAATGTAAAAATAGAAAAAACTATGTGTGTGTGTTATATATATATATATATATATATATACACACATACAGTAGAGATATATATCTATAAGATATATATAAAAGTATCAAAATTATTTTATTGTTTAAAAATGTATATATGAATTTATTATTTATTACAAAAAAAGGTTTATATATATATATTTAGTGTTTGTTTGCAGTGATACATAGCCCTGGAGATTTAGGTTAAGATGGGGAATGACACGCTGTAAAATTTCATCTAGAGTGCCGTTTAAGTGGTTCAGTTAAAAACAGGTCATGGTCCAAAAAAAAAAAAAAAGAAAAAGTTAATGAAGTCATGAAATAAAACGGGTCCTAAATAAGGACATTTATGCTGTGAATAACACGTTAAAAAAAGCTCTATTTGACGTTGACTCAGCATGAGAAGGTGACTGTGGAAATGAATGAATGAATAAATAAATAAATGCATGAGGTGTTTTCCATCATTAGTAGCGGTCCTATGAGAGCGTCAGGCAGAGAGGAGAACAGTGCATCATCATGGTAAATATAGAGAAGGGGAGGGATAACAGGAGTTATCTGAATAATTCAGTGCACTGAATGCAGTAAACGCTGACTCTGATGTGGGCCTGCAGCCTTACGGAGCCCAAACGCTGTTTAAAATTTGATTTCAGTGCTTTATTGAACAGTAAGGTCACGCGCCTATGGAAAAAAGAAGTAATGCAGACGCAGTTCATTCTGAGCTGTCATTGTTCCTGTTGTGAACCAGAAAGAGATCCTGTTGAGATAAATAATATAATATATATATATATATATATAAGCCACGTGTCTGTATTCTCCATAGGTTGGCAAGTTTCTGGGGAAAATTGATGGGTCGGTGATGTCACAGCTCTTGAAAATGGGCATGTTTAAAAGGTAAAACATTTTTTTTTGTATGTTATGTAACTTTAAATTGTGACGCAAGGTGTAAATGCTGTCACTGCATGTTTTCCACAGAGTGCTACTCTATGACTATCAGGCCATGTGTAAGGTGAATCCTCACCACGCTAGCGGCGCTCGACCCCTGCTAAGTGTAAGCATTGTCCTGTCTGTTTGAATAACGTCTACCAGAACACAAGCATCAGATGCTATCAATGTTACTTGTAAAGCATTACACCGCTGTTCTTGCAATCCACTGAGCATGGGTGGAGGTCACAGGTCACGGCTGATCTAGATGAAGGCTCGGCCTTCACACCATGACCCTTTGTAATGGTGTAAAGAAAAAAAGATATATGATTTCTGTCACAAGTTCTTGAACGGAAATTCTCAATGTAATTGAAATGCAAGGATGCCAGCTTTATTCTTCTATTCCTTTTTTTTTTGCTTTTCTTCCTCCCTCAGCCCTTTTATAATCTTTTGGCGGCGCTGAGATGGTTCCTGTCGAACTTCCTGTTGTAAGTGTGGCTGTTTGTTAGAACATTTTCTGTGCTTCGAAGCACCAGTGACTCAGTTCATCCCTTGTAAAATCAGACATTTTCTCTCTGCCAGGTTTTTACTGGACTTCAACATCTACAGTCTGTGGCACTCAGATCCCTTTGCCGAGGGTATGTGTAAAGCAAGAAGCTCAGAGTAAACTAATACCATCATTTCATCACTCATTCGTGTTCCTCACCTGGTGTTCCTGTGTCTTCCTTCTTCATCTTTGTCGCTTGTTTCATATTTCTTTTATTCTGTAACCCTTCTTCTTCTTGGCGTGTCACAGCCAAGGCCTTGTTCCATGCATGTAAGTGTTGTCTCCATCGCTGTGTGTGATATTGCTTGTGCTGTGTGTCAAAAAGAGAGCAGAGAATATTGTTATTCATGATCAAAAGGGATATTTTTATTGCTGTCAACTGTTGTTGAAACTGTAGAATGAAAGTATCCTATAGCTTATGGCATTTGAAAATAAAAGGACACTGCGTCTTTGAATTCATAAGGTTCTCATTTATTTTGAAAGATAACTGGAGATTTGTTTTGCAGCTAGTAAGAAGTCAAAGGGGGACATTCTGCAGCCTTGTGACACTGAGTATCCCAGCTTCGTCTATGAGCCATCAATCAAAGAAACCAACAGCATGATCAAATGTGGGAGATGTCAAAAGTAAGAGCACACATAGCTCATTTGACCACAGATGGATTTGGAAGGGATTACATCTCACAATTAATTAATACAGAGTCAGATTTGCAAAATGTAAGGTTGTAATTATGAGAACCTTAAGATGTTCTTGGATTTAAAGCCTTGGAATGCACTTCTGCGTCATCTTTCCCAACCAATTAAGGTTTAAGATAATTAAACCTGCACAAAAAAACATGGGAGGGTTTGGACGTTGTACCCTTCGAAATCAAAGGGCACTTTTAAGCATTGATTTGGAACAACCCTTCAATACGTTCTCACTTCAAAGTACCCTTCAGAGACGGATTTATCTTGTTTGGAACAGTATTTAAGTATTAGTTTATCAAGCAAAAGAGAATAGGCTGACAGTCAGCTCTGCTGTCTTCACATTGTTTCCTGTCTTTTTGACGCCCTCTAGTGCTGAAGACAACTAATATGAGAAATTAAAGCTACAGTACAACATAACATAGAGCATATGACAGTAAGATTAAGGAAAATAGCTGTATGAAGTATATTGCTTTATTTTCACGAGATAATGATTATGGTATTACCTCATGCACCTCGTCTCTTAAATCCTTAGTGCTTAAAAAATATTTATCAAACGTACAACATCTCACTTTATTTGTGTGTGCAAATTCTATTTTCACTATAATTTTGAATCTGTAAGTAATTGTCAGACACAGTTTATCTGTGCTTTGGCACTCACAGTATGGCTAGCCACGCGTTGAATATCTTAAAGACATTCTATAATGAAATAATAAAAATGACTGTATTTATGTTTGGTTGATGTACAGTTTCCAGCAGAAAGTGCTCAGTCTTAGAGTATATGTTTGTTACCACACTCTATCCTAATTGGCATCTTTATTACGGAAATGTTTAAAAACCTCTTTGTTCTGAATAACCTCGTTCTTAATCTTTCCCTGTCTTTTATTGCTGCAGGATGTTTGTAATTAATCAGATTCCTGATAGTAACTTGCTGTTGGTGGTGATTCAGGCCGACTGTGACTGTTCTCGGCAGTACGCACCCATCACCATGGAGCCCAAAGAGGTCAAATATATCCTTAAAACCACAGACCACACACTGAGGAGATGAATCACAGCTTTGAAAAAGTTTAGTCTTTTAAAGGTGCAACCAGTATATATTTACTTCATTAGAAATGCTTTACTGGATGCACCTTTTTTAAAGCAACCCATCGTATAACTTAAAGTGTATTACAAAGTGTAATATATTCAAAAAGTATCTTTTTGAGCTATAAAGCTATGGTTTGTAAGTTTTCTTCATTTTTCTTAACCACTGAGCACACAATGCATCAGTGAAATGTGACCGCATGAGATCTCAGAAGATACGAAGAAGGCCCGAGTCGTGTCACGCTTACCACCCTCAAGTAAACTAACACATACTAGACGGCTTTCATATATGCATTGCAGCAGTGCCTTTTGATTACTATCTGTCTGCATGAAAAAATAAGATGTGTCTCTGGTGTGTTTTAGGAAAATGCTAAGGACTGTGGTGGGGCCGTGGCAATCAGCTTGTCCATCATGCTTTTCCTAGCCTGTTTATCAGTCTCTACACTCATCCGTCGATGACAGAGGACCTGTTAAACTCCTAATCACCTATAGTGCACACGCTCAACTTGGCATGATTTTATTAGCAATAATATGAGTTGACTAGACTAGAACACATTATTTTTCTACAGTGCAAAGTCTTCGACATCAGTAGCATTAGTTTGTGGAACGGTTCTGGGCTTTGGTCCCTGAACCATATGAAAAATCAGTGTTATCAATGAGGATGGATGGAAATGAGAACTAGACAACGATGAACAGCACTGAACTGTGACATTACAGAGGAGAATTTATGGCCGGTAGCTGTATGTGACTGTATCTCTATTAAAAATCTGAAAAAGTGCAGTCTATTGGTGTGTGTGTGTGTGTGTGTGTGTGTACTGAGAGAGTGAAAAACAAGAACAGTTAGCATGGCTTTTCACAACTTTCTCATTAACACCAGATGTGATCTACGGACTAAATAATGACCATTATGACACAAAAAAACTAGGTTGTTATGGGAATAGGAAAATGTCTTGTATTTAAATCTATGATTTTAGTTGTCTGATCTGCAACTTGCAAAAAAATATTTTTTAACAATTAGTATTACTATGCATTATTAATACAACAGATTATAAATCTCTGTCAGAACAAATGACAAAAATGTGTCATGTTTACTTTCTCACATTAAATATATTGTAATTAGTGTTTTCACTCAGGAATTACTATGTGGTTATTTTTTTCAAATGCTAATGTTTATGACACTGTGAATATTGCATTATAGGAATCCCATGTGTCTTACTGTACACCTAAAACTTAATTATAAAATGTGTTTGAGTTAAGAGGTGAACATGAGTGATCTATGCTGAAATAAAGAAAGAACCAAGTATTTTTGGGTGATGTTTTCCTTATTAAACACTCACACACACATATATATATATATATATATATATATATATAATTTATATTAGAATTGTTTCTGAAAGGTCTGAAAGTGACACTGAAGACTAATGTAATGATTCGTGGTATCACAGAAATAAATTATATTTTAAAATATATTCACACAGAAAACAGTTTAAATTGAAATAATATTTCACAATCTTACAGTTTTTTGTGGATTTTTAATAAATGCAGCCTTGAGGAGCAAGAAACATCTTTAAAACCCATTAAATATATTACTTACTGACCCCACATTTTTGAACAGTAGTATATTTTATATATATATATATATATATATATATATATAATCTTAGTAATTATACAAATATATGTAATACAAAATATATCTGCATTTGTT
>JAUMHI010000037.1:9749952-9766264 GCA_032359435.1 Enteromius unitaeniatus | reverse complement strand
CCATTAAATATATTACTTACTGACCCCACATTTTTGAACAGTAGTATATTTTATATATATATATATATATATATATAATCTTAGTAATTATACAAATATATGTAATACAAAATATATCTGCATTTGTTTGTTCAAAAATGCATAAAGTATTATGACATTATCATTTTTTTCTATTTAAATACATGAATAGTTTTTTTGGTTTGTTTTTTACGTTTTACCATATTATAACTTTTTATTATTATTTGTAGTTTATTTAAAAGCGTAATTCAACATTTCAGCAGTCACTCGGCTACTCCTGTCTTCACTGTCCTGTCATTCTTTAGAATATTTAGATTTGTTGGTCAATAATGAATTACTGTATTGGTGATCAATTATTATTCTCATTATTAATTGTGCTGCAGATTTGTGGAAATCATGACTTTAAATTAATTTTGAAGAAAAAGTACAATGTGACATTGTTATTATAATTTATATCTGGGGTAACGATATAAAATGTATAAAACTTTAAATATGTAAATACAAAATGGGTGGGAAAATATTTTTTACTAAAGCAAAAACACTTTTGCTTGGTCTACAGGGGTTAATATATGGGCTATTTTGTGCATGTATGTTATTCTCATTTATTCTATCGTAGGATTTTTCTTTCTTGGCAACTTTTATTTTGGAAACATGTGATGGGCGGCCATGGACTCTTGGTTTGTCAGAAGGAGCGCGTGTGGGGAGGTGGATCAGATTCAGCGCAGCGCTCAATAGAGAATAAACATGAGCGATCACTGAGCCGCTCTCATCCTCCTGCTCAGCTGACGGCCATTCACTTGGCTTCCTTTCATCCTTATTGTGATCCCCGGCTGTCCGGCAAACTGTCTAATCTGGAGGAGGACGGGGAGGTGAGGATTTAGAAACATATGATGGTGGTGCTATTGTAAATCATCGGCTCGCGCTCATAACATACGATACACGAGCAGATGTTTGACGACTGAAGAACAATCGCAATATCGCTTTGCTGTGCATCACGGCGTTGTGCGTTTCTTAAAAGCGAAGCTGATTTCAGTCTTCAGCGAATACAGCTGCGGGCTGCGTGGGGTGTCCAGGTTAACGCATCTGTTTTTATAAACCTGTCAAACTGTGTTGTCACGTCCGCAAGGTCACGCACGCAGACGCGAGGCCGAGTTTGCGTTTTCCCACATTGATTGAAAACATCAGCGGGAGCAGGTGCAGGAGCCTTCTCGGTCCAGAACGGGTGCATTTTACGAACAAACAATGCTAATTAAGGCTGCTGTTATACTGAACTTACTTTTCTGGCAAGTATTGGTCAATTTTAGCTGGTATAATTCTTCGCCGCCGCCAAAAACGTTATGAAAAAGCCGAACCGACAAGTTTCGCGTGAAGACGAGCAGCGATGCATAGAGTAAACACCGGCCTGGAATTCCGTGTATGAATGGAACGGAGGACAGAATAGAATTCTTCTGAAATCGAACTCTCGAGTTTTTTAAACGTTCTATCAATTATAGAAACCCACTCCTGCCATTAATTAATGAACTATTTAGCCGCATTTTATGTAAATCTACAGTGTTGCTTTATTATCATTCATGTATTTATACAATTTTTCCCCTATTAATTTCAGCTTTGGTTTGAAAGTAGGGGAAAAGAAGCTCTCCTGTAAACTAGTTTAAAACCGTATTGTCATTTTTATAGTTCAAACAGTATGTTTATGGTTTTTGTTACCTGTAATAAGTTACATTTCTAAAGTTACATTTCTAAAATAATAACTGTATAAAAAAAAAAAGTGTAATTATAATGAATTATGTTGCTATGTTTTTATTGTTGCGGTTCAGTGATACTGTGTTGATGATTTTTAATAATAATTATGTTCATGCTATCTGAAAATAATAGAATTTGAAATTAAAACTGATTAATCAATTAATTATTGCTTTGTTATATTTCATATACACATGCAGATATGCTGCACATGTGCATATGTGACCCTGGACCACAAAACATAGCCAAATAGTTAGTTTTTTTTCTTTTTGCTGTGTTCATGAGGATATTAAGATCATATTCCATGAATATACTTAGTAAATCTACTACCGTAAATATACCAAAACTTAATTTTTGATTAGTAATAAGTATTGCTAAGAAGTTTATTTGGACAGCTTTAAAGCTGATTTTCTCAGTATTGAGATTTTTTGCACCCTCAGATTCCAGATTGTCAAATAGTTGCATCTCAGCCAAATATTGTCCTCTCCTAACAAATAAAATGCTTATTTATTAAGCTTTCAGATAATATATAAACCTCAATTAAAAAAAAAAAAAGACACGTATTGGTTTGTTTGGTAGTAAGGCTTTTTGAAGGAGTTGCATTCATTTGTATGCAGCGAGCTCTGCTTTGCAAATGTTTTCCCTGTTCCAGACTAGCATGGCCATGACGGGAGGCATGGCAGCTCCCCTCCCGATGAGCAACCATACACGTGAGAGAGTCACGGTGGCCAAACTCACGCTGGAGCACTTCTACAGCACCCTGCTCACCCAGCACGAGGAGCGGGAGATGAGGTGACCCACTACACCTGTTTTCCCTTACTGCATTACTCAATGTATCGTTATTGTTAGTATATAAAAATAAAGCGTATTTCTTATTGGCTGGTCATGGTGCTGTTTTAGGCAGAAGAAGCTGGAGAAAGTGATGGATGAGGAGGGTTTACCTGATGAAGAGGTGAGAAGATAGACTGACCCTAGAGCTATTTATTCTAGAGTTATATTCTATATGACAGAGTTAATAATCACAGATGTGTCAACAAAAAGCCTGTTTTGGTTATTTGAGTAGTGGTTTGAAGGAGACAGACTGTGTGCTTTGTGCTAAGCACTCTGCTTTGAGTCCGCAACTGATTAATGTACGCCCAAAAGAGTATTGTTGCATTTGACTCAAAATATTTTCCTAAGTAGTTTGCATTTTTGTTGTAGAAGAGTATGAGGCGCTCTTTGCACGCTCGTAAGGAGACCGAGTTCCTGCGGCTCAAAAGGACCCGCCTTGGTCTCGATGACTTTGAGTCCCTCAAAGTGATCGGGAGAGGAGCATTTGGAGAGGTGTGTCTATAGACGTCTACTGTTTCACCAGCTGAAGTAAAAGCTCATAAAAAAGCTTGTTATGAACATTCATAGTAGTTCATAACAATGTATAACAGTTTTTATACATTTCTCAATATTTTTTTATTTCAATCTTATTATTGATTTTAGTACTTAAACTTCTTTCAGTTCGTTTTCAAGGCAACTCTTCAATATTTTTAAGTATTTTATTTCAGCTTTTTCAATGAATTTTTTGTAGTGCTGTCAAACGATTAATTGACATTTATCACAACATATATATATATATATATATATATATATATTATAATATACATACAGTATATATTTTGAAAATCTTAAGGTATACATTTATATATTCATATTCTAATATATATATGTGTGTGTAAAATATAAAAAAAAACTTAAATGTATACATGCGTGTGTTTGTTTATAAATACACACACATATATATATATATATATATATATATATATACAAAAATATATAAACAAAAACTTATTTTGGATGTGATTAATCACCGTTAATCATTTAACAGCACTACTTTTTTAAATGTAGTTTTAGTCAGCAATAAAAACTGGTTTGTACTCATCCTCATTGATTTGTCTTTGCTTTTTTTTTTTTAAAGAACTGATAGGATTTTAATGTTACTGTGAAGCAAAATAAAATTACATTTAATTTCAAAATCTTAGTCGGTTCATTGCCCTCATTTTGTGCTGCATTCAGGTCCGCCTGGTTCAGAAAAAGGACACGGGTCACATTTATGCCATGAAGATCCTCAGGAAAGCAGACATGTTAGAGAAAGAACAGGTATGGATTTAATTCAATATGACCACCTCAGATAGTCACCTGTCTGTCATAGCGATCCACTGATAATATCTCTCCTCACCTGGATTCCTCCCTGGGGCAGGTGGCTCATATCCGGGCCGAGAGAGATATCCTGGTAGAGGCTGATGGCGCCTGGGTAGTGAAGATGTTCTACAGCTTTCAAGATAAACGCAATCTGTACCTCATCATGGAGTTTCTGCCTGGAGGTGACGACAGATGTACAAAAAATGTCAAAATGTCACATGTTCTTCACTGATGTAGCAGTTAGGGATTTAGAACTGGAAAAGGCAGTCTGCTCATAACAGCACTCTGGAAAGTCCTATTTTTAGAGCAGCTGCCCAGAGGCCATAACTCGTGTGTGTGTGTGTGTGTGTGTGTTCAGGAGATATGATGACTCTGCTGATGAAGAAAGACACGCTGTCGGAAGAAGCTACGCAGTTCTATATTGCAGAGACTGTCCTGGCCATTGACTCCATTCACCAGCTGGGTTTCATTCACAGAGACATCAAACCTGACAACCTGCTGCTCGACTCAAGGGTGGGAATTTGCCTTTATCTCTTATTTCCTTGCACACAAACAATATAACATGGTCACTGCGTTCAACGGAGATGAATAGGTCTGTGAAAGGCCATTGTGCTCTATGAAACTGAACACCTGATGTCTTTATGTTTTGTAGGGCCATGTCAAACTGTCTGACTTTGGCCTCTGCACAGGCTTGAAGAAGGCCCATCGGACTGAATTTTACAGGAACCTTACGCACAACCCTCCCAGTGACTTCTGTGAGTAACACACGCACACAGATTACACAGAGATTACCAGTCATATTGACGAATTACCAATAACTTGTTGCAAGGTTCAGCAAATCCAGCAGGTTTGCTCTGAACATTTAACTAACAAATATAGAAATGATTGTCCCTGATAGTTTCAGTCTGATGGTGCAAACTACTTTAAGTAGTTAAAAAAGTAATAAAATATTTTTAAACGAAAATGTACGGCCCTAATTACCCATATTTGCTCTGTTTCCCGCTCCTTTAGCTTTCCAAAACATGAATTCAAAACGGAAAGCAGAAACATGGAAGAAGAACCGAAGACAGCTTGTAGGAGAGTTGTTTCTTTGTTACAGGGCAAATATTTGCTGGTGGTATCACTGATTTCATTCTTTTCATATACAGGCATATTCAACCGTAGGCACACCAGATTATATCGCCCCTGAGGTATTTATGCAGACAGGCTACAACAAGCTGTGTGACTGGTGGTCTCTCGGAGTGATAATGTACGAGATGTTGATAGGTTAGTGAGTTCAGATACTGAAAATGAAGTAAACGGGTCATATCAGGCCAGTCCTTTCGTTCTGTAAAGGCTTTTTACTGTAAACTTTTCCTGTGCTGAAACAGGTGTTTGTTTTGTCTTCCTGTTTTAGGCTACCCACCCTTCTGTTCCGAGACGCCACAGGAAACCTACAGGAAGGTCATGAACTGGCGAGAAACGCTAATTTTCCCTCCTGAAGTCCCCATTTCAGAGAGAGCAAAGGACTTGATCCTTAGGTCAGGAATATTTCCAGAAATGTAACACAAACTGTGGATTTAAGATTCGAAAACAAAACACCACTGGGCTTTTGAGGTTAAAGTGATTGTTGCCCTCAAGTAAAGAGTGCCACCGCTTTCAGAAACTAGCTTTTCATTACATGAGATCATTTGAAATTTGATCTGACCAAACTGTATGAATATGTTTTCAGGTATTGCACAGATGCAGAAAACAGGATTGGATCAGGAAGTGTGGATGAAATTAAATCTCACCAGTTTTTTGAGTCTGTTGACTGGGAGCATATCAGGTACTTTAGCAGTCTGCGCACACAGTGTGTTACCAGAAGTTCAAAATCACTGTTGATAAGCGGTTCAAATAAAATGTTTTTTTTTGGCAACGTCAATGTAATCAAGTCTTTAATCAGCATAATCATAGATCAACGTAATCAACATAACCATTGATAACTCAAACTGAACCGTTTACCTTCTCCCAGAGAGAGACCTGCTGCTATTTCCATCGACATCAAGAGCATCGATGATACATCCAACTTTGATGACTTCCCAGAGTCAGACATTCTACAGCCAGGTACCGTAAACTGTTTTTCATAGCCAACTAAAATATACATATTGTACATGAATAAAAACATTCACATAGAAATGATTTCAAATTTGAAATCGCACCATAATGATAAAAATGACAATTAATAAATAACAAAATAACTATATTAGCGTCCATACCACAGGAAGATACTGTGGTTCATTTTATCATTCATGTGATCATTTGTGTTATTATTAGTTATGGTTTGTACTTTGCTATTTTCTTAGAAATTAGAAAGATTTTTAAAACTATTATATTACACTATATTATTGTTATAGTTTTAATCCTTTGTGTGAACGGGCCTTTACTGATTGAGTGTCCTACATGGCCAAGTTCAGTTATTGTTAAGTTTCCAGTTAATTTATGGTTTTTAGAAATTTTCTGTTTTCCAGTTTTTAGAAAAATGGATTTGGATATACGAATAAAATTAGATACAAATAAATTAATATTTAAATATTATATATTACGTGCTTAGTCCTGTAAAATGTACATATAGTAGTAAGTAATGAATGACTTTATAGACTTTCACAAATTTCTTTTGCATATACTCATACATGTACATAAACTATATATATTTTATGTAACTATTCATTGCTCACCTCTCATTTCAGTGACAAATGTAACAGAACCAGACTTCAAGTCCAAGGACTGGGTTTTCCTGAATTACACCTACAAACGCTTCGAGGGACTGACACAGCGTGGCACCATCCCCACCTACATGAAGGCGGGCAAGGCGTGAAACTGGCTCTGATGGTCTGGAAGAGAAGAATTAGAATGTAAATGACAATTCAAATGCAGATTTCTGCAGATGAAAAGCTTATGCACTGCCGCTTTGAGCTACACAGTAGACCTGTTCTCAGAGGATTCCCTCGTGATGATAAAAAGGAAAATGCTAAAAAAGCATAATAATTATATGGCCAAACATAAGGAGAGACTTTCCTGTCCTGCTGCTTAGCTAAAAGGAGACAGAAATGTTGTCCAAATGCTCTTCAACACTGGATCAAACAGGGTCACAGATTAAAAAAAAAAAAAAAAAAGGGAAGCAGATGCATCACTGAAGCCTTGCGTTCAGAAGGATGTTTTAACCTCGAACCTCTTGGGTGACTAAACTGCAATAAAGTTAATTTCTCTCAGTCATTTTTAAGCTTCTTTCCCCACAGGAAGTTGAGAATCTGTGCAAACCCAAATGAAACATGTATAATATAGTTAACTACCTGATGCTGAATATTTCCCACAAGTGTATTTTGTGTTTCTGTGCAGCTCTTTTAATGTATGATTGCAACCTACCTAGAAGAAACTTGAAGAAGAGTTTTGGTGTCTGTTTCTGTCAGTGCCAGTGAACAGCCAGCCCTCCTCCTACCTGTTCCTGAGCATTTCATCCACACAGTGATGTAGATTCATTTTTGTTTGACTGTGAGAGTTGTTGACCTATGCAACCATTTTTGTAGTTCTGTTGTAACACATGCAAGATGTAGCTTCAGTCAGTGGTTTTAAAGGGAAGATAAATAATGCTAAAAACTTGATGTTACTGAGTTTTAGAAATCTACAGGGTTTAAAATAATCCGCTGAATTGCAACATTTTAGCATATTATCAGCAAAATTTACTTGATGATCAAAGCTTCAACCTTTCAACTACATAATGAGGAACACAAATTTGGTAAGTGGATTTCCAGTGTATGGCTGTTAAAGTTTTGGTGTTATTGTATATGGAGTATGAGACATCCCAGACAGTAACATAAAATACTTATTTTAGGATATTAAGTGACTGGACACCTGCTCTTGTGCATGATTACAAGCACTGGCCAGATACAAAGACTGAAAAGAGCAAATGCTGTAGCTAATGTGGGGGGGGGGGGTTACTTAATATATTCACTTGTGTTGCTTTGTTAAATGTTTACTTGGTGTAAAACTGTAAAAGAAAGAAATAAATGTTAAAAATACGGAGTTTTCACAGATGTAATTAGCTGAACCCGATTCATACAAATCAAGCACCCTCTCTAGTGGTGGCTTCTATTATTACAATTAAGCCATAAAGTACTGATCAGCAAATGACCTTCAGGAGTTGGGTGAAAAATGAATTTCTTATTATTTTGTTTGCTCAGTGCAACTTTTAAAGCAAAAACCTCCTTCTATTTAAAAACGTTTAATTAAGTGATTCATCGAATCTATTTTAGATGTAATAATTGGCATTGATATTTTTCTACATATACAGTTTCAAGTATAATAGAATGAATGCGATAAAATATATTAGCCTTTCATTCATTAGATGAAAATTCTGATTGGTTAGGCTATGTTTTGGATCCGCCTTCGTGCTCGTATGGCATCTCTTTTGTAAACACCGCAAGTGATGTCGGGATCGGCGGATTGAACTTTGTTTCGTTTCATTTCGAGTCGAGTGTCATCGATCGTGATGTTGTTTTAGATCATTTCCAACTCCTGAAGTTCGATGCAGTTCGACCGATTCGTTCTAAAGAACCGGTTCGAACGAACGATTCGTTCTAGTACTAGATCGCTAATGATGTTTTACATTCAGCTCGTCGATAAACCAAAGCGACTCGTAAGATTTAATATGCAATATGTCTAAATCTAGTGTGTTTAGCTAGAACTATTATGCCATTAAATGACTGCTAAGGCGTGAAATCATTGCATTTCCTCAATCTCGTGGTCTAGACTTGCTTTCTGCTAAATCTGTGCAGAACAAATAACTCACATGTTGAGGTTAAACCCTGTTTTCGATGCTCAAAAAGATGTTGTGTCGAGCATTTTGGCTAAGGAGGAAAGAACGAATATAGGTAAGTTGACAATGCACTTGCTATATATATATATATATATATATATATATATAAATATATATATATTTTTTTGTAGTAGTAGTAGTCGTAATAGTAAACGTATTACTACTATTATTGTTGGTGGTTGTGTTAATACGTCGCTCAACGCTTTGATTGTTTTTGCTTTTATTGTTTATATAAAGGTATAAATTGATGTACTTGCTTAAAATGTGTGCAGGTGTTCTTGAGCCTCGCATTCTGAGTGTGGAGAGGGATGGAGGGGTCGTGTACTCTTGGAGAGTAAGTCTGGCTGTAGTTTCATGTGTCACTTTAATTTGACAGGTCACTATGTGCCATGCATATCATATACACTATGGTGAATGGCTGTCACTGTGTTCACTTCCTGTTTTGCTATTTATTTTTTTACTTATTGATTCCCCAATCCTTATGTTTTAGGGAGCAACGGGAACGACAAGAATTGGGAAGCACGACCCTCACAGTACAGAGAATAAGGTATAGAATGGGTAACCATGTTGAACATTGGCCCTGTGGACATTTAGTTGCAGTCATATGTGCAACTAAATATGAAAAAATGACAACTGGGATTGGTGTATAAAAATAAAGGAATATTATGCATCATCTAGTCTTACTGGAAGTTAAGTCACATGCCTCTTGTGTTCACAGCTCCTCTACACTTTTGACAAGCAAGTGTGTGTCAGCAGCTGCTCTTTAAATAAAGAAGAAACACTCCTAGGTCAGACTGCTTCATTGTTTTTAGTTTGAATGCATTATTGTAGTGCTGGTGTGTAATTCAGTTCATTATTATCAGCTTTTGGGTTTGAGAAGATGATTACTGATGTGATCTTTTCCTGTGTCAGCGGTCAGCCTATCTCAGTCCACACAGGCAGAAGGCCGCTTTAAACCAGGTACAGGACATCGTTTTTAACGATTTATTATTTGGTGCTTTAATCCTTTTTCACTGCAGAGCTCAACAATGCAAGGGTTTCACTAGCATTGACTTCAAAATAGATGTGTGTGAACTAGGATGTATTTAGGATGTATTTTGAACTAGGGTGCATGTGTGCAAATACAAAAATCCCCACAATCTATAACAAAGTCCAAAAAAAATAGGTTTATAAGATTTTAAAAAAGTCATAAAAAGTCTTAAATGTATGATATGGTATATGAAATATCTTATTCATTATTTAAATAAGTATTATATTTGGGGAAGGACAATTGGATTAATGATACAACCAGTAATTAGTAAACTTCAAAGGGCTATTAAAAAAAATATATATTTATATATATGTTTATATAAATAAATAGGATTGCAACTGTAAAGATATAAAGACATACACACATAAACAGTTTACAGTTTCAAGTAGGCCTATAGATAATTGCATTACTATTAAATACAGTTTAAGCAGAAATAATTAAAAGCCTAGATTACTTTCTGCATTTTGCTCGTAAAAGCCTCATTGTATTCCTTTTATTGAGAAAAACGCATAATTTGATCAATTGTCATCGTACCCCTCAAGTACCACACCAAGTTTTTCAATGCGCTCCTAAATTTAAATTCAAGCCTAAATTCTAAATAAATTCTCAAAAATAAATTGTATTAATTTAATAATAATAATAATAATAATAAATGAATACATTTGACTGAACTTCAGTATATCAACCGTTATATTTTTCAATTTTAAGTTACCTTTTAACAGGTTTTATTTGCCTTCATGGCATGATTGTCACAAGTTCCTGTTTCTGAAATATTTAATGGATGGACCATATTAGGAGGAAGAAAGTTCTTTGGTGTTATATACCAATATGCTTTCACTTCTCTTAACATCATAACTGATAAAATAAACAATAAAAAAAAGTACAAAAATCTTACAAAAACCTTAATTCTTAGGGTTTACCTGTAGGCCTAACAATTGATTTGTTTATGTTTCAAATTTTCAGAGACCTAAAATTTATTCTAGTCTGCTCACATCTTATTACAATCAAAAACGAAAGAGCATTCACAACACAGAGAATCTATAAATGAGCTTAGAAGAGGTTTGCAGTCACGCTATCCAAGTTATTCTTTAACTCCTGACATAATTCTGTTTTGTTCTTTCTGCTTTAGTGTCAAAATGTTTAACTCTTCTCATTGAGATACACCCAATCAACAACACAAAGGTCCTGAAGGCAGTGGACTGCAGAGTCAAAGTGCAGGTAGTAAACAGCTGTTGATGAAACACTTTACAGAACTCCTTTTAAAAGTCTATAAATCAATGAAACTGTCTT
This sequence comes from Enteromius unitaeniatus, assembly GCA_032359435.1. Lineage (NCBI taxonomy): Eukaryota > Metazoa > Chordata > Actinopteri > Cypriniformes > Cyprinidae > Enteromius > Enteromius unitaeniatus. Next base: position 9,755,180 of record JAUMHI010000037.1, on the reverse strand, counting down.
TTTAATTTCCAATTTCTCCCCTTCTAGTTTCTTTATCCTAAAACATGTCGGACCACCGTACTGGAAAGTCATTTGCTGTTGGCGGCAGAGGATGGCTGTATGTTTTGTGGAAATGTTTCAGAAAGCATCAATATGCTTTTTTGCATTGCGCTATACCATATTTTTTCAAGCTGCTAGGTATTTGTAATATATTTATTGTAATGTATCACTAATGGCTATTTTGATTGAATAGATGTTGATCAGTACCACATTCCACTGACAAGGCAGGAGGGATACAGAGTGGTAAGGGCTGCTCTTGATATTTTTATAAGGATTTATACAAATGTTCATACGAATGATAAAAACACGTGTACTTGTTCAAACAGGTGATGCAGAATTCTGAGCGTCTGAGCAGGGAGAGAGTTGCAGAGGACTTCAATTGGGTCCAGTGGGACTCGGATACTCAAAGACTCTTCTACCTCACTGCACGGGTCTGTTGTTTGACCTTATTTATTTGTCTTCTCTATGCTTTGAAGATGTTTCCAGTATGGTAATTTGTTTCTCCATCCTATAGGAGAAACACACTCTGAAGTGTGTACAGTTTTTCCCCGATCGCAACTTTGAGACTGTGGTAAACATCTTTTGTGTCACACCTAAACTGCCTTACTTCTATAACATTACGAGGAACTGATTGATATAAAAAAATGTGTTTATGTGCAACAGTTTGAGCTTCCACTGGAGATGCCCAATGCTTCTTCTGCCACTAATTCTGTGAGGTCAGTCACTTAATTCATTTGACTTTTTAACATGCAAAACAGTTTGTAATACATCACAATGGCAAAAAACGATTAAAGCTGTGTCTGTGGATTTACAGGTTTGTTAATTTTGGATACGATCACTATCAGGACATGAAGGACGAGGGTCTCAGGTTAGAGGTGTTCACCAGCCCAACAGGTATGTTATATAGTGCTCTTCAACATGAAATCATACTGTGAAATACTGAAACATTTACTCATGTTTACCTGTGTTTTTTCACTTTTCCAAATTATCATGGGGTAGAGAGTAAGTTTGTATTTCCTCTGCTTTTTCACATGTTTTGACTTAATCACAATCAACATGCTTCACATGATAATAGTTTAAAAGCTGGCTTATAATTGCAAAAAGCAGTTCCTCTAATCACCTACTGCCAAATTTGCCAAAAGGCACTGCATTCTGTAAATCACCTAAATGATTGGATTACAATCTGCTTTGACTTTGATTTTGTGTTTGTGTGTGATTCATTTGATTTGAACTGTTGATGTAAGTTGCTGTTCTGAATCTCTGGATGTCATGAACAGGAACTATGTGTGTGTGCTACAGCCATCCAGTTCACTGGCATAAGGACGCCACCTACACTATTGCATTTGTGCACAGAGGTACATCATGCAGCAGTGATATAAACATTCACACAGATCATTATATATAGAAGATTAAATAGCCTCTCTCTGATAGGTTGCAGTAAGACGTTCACTGTGTCTCTAGAGAAAGGCTCTGCACCTGCTAATTTGCCAACAGTCCATCCTATCTTCATTCATCTGGGTTAGTACAGCCAACATCTCTCACTCAGCCCACAGAAATCCATTCAACCCAGTCATGAAAAGTCATTCATCTGAAATCTTGTCAGTTAATGTTTTATTCATTTCAGATTATTATATAGTGGTGTACCTGGCTGATCATTTCCTGCACCTCATTAACTGCAGGCAACAAGACCTGCTTTGCTACAGCCTTTTCCTGTCAGGTACAGTTTAATATTTATCTTTTATTTTGTCTGTCTCTTTAGAACTTTGGTTCAGTTTTTTTTATCCTGGGTTTTTTTTTGTTTCATTTCCTTCTGTGTTTTTTATTTGAACAACTGCAATACATTTCATACATTTATTATTTTCTGATATTTTATTATTTTGTGTTATGAATTATAATACTTATTATAATAAATATAAACTTTGCATACATTTTAACTAGGACTTAAATAGTTTTTCTTTACATATTTTTGTTTGTGTATACTGTGTATATTTATTATGTATATATACATTAAAAATACATGCATGCATATATATAATACAAATATGTTATGTTTATATATATATATATATATATACACACACACACACACACACATATATACCAGATTTAAGAAAATAAATATATAAATGCATTTACATGTAAATACTTTTAAAATATATACTGTATGCGTGTGTATTAATATACATAATAAATAAACACAGTACAATCACATATATTATGTAAAGAAAAACATTCATTTTGGATGCAATTACCTGTTTGACAGCCCTAATTTTACATATATTTAGGATGATTTTAACTGTTTTTAAACATTTACCTTACTCTGTGCCTTCTCACAGGGGCAGATGGTCACATTGAAGCCCTGGGTTCAGGCAGAGAAGTTGTGAGTGTGTCTGGCAGCAAGCTGCTTGATGCCCGCTCCGGCAGGATGTACACCATGGAGCTCAATCCAGACTTCCTGCTTGAGCTTCTCCGTTCAGACAGGCCAGAGGCCCAGCAGCTTGCTGCTCTGCACTGCATGCTGGTCTACCTTCAGCCAAATCCTGTGATAGAGCACAAGGTAAACATGAGAGAGAGTTTTGTGTACTGAAAATTCACCCTAATGTGTGATTCTCGATTTCTTGTTCTAGATTATAAACTGGATCGGTGAGAATGTCATGAGCTTTGATGCTTTTGATCAGATTCAGGAATTTATTCTAGGTGCGTGCTTCTATTCATGCAAGCTATATCAGTTTTGCATGCAAAATGAGTATTAAAACCAAGTGTATAACTCTCATTTCAGCGACCCTGTACAGAATAAGCTACCAGCAGTGTGTGAGCCTAGACAAGTTGTTGCCGTACTCCTGTGTGTTCGAGAAAAAGGTGCACCGAGTACTTTTTCCCCTGATAAAGATAAAGACTATACATTACTCATTTTTCTTCCTAATATGAGCTTGAATGTCTTATGTCTTGTTTTCTAGGAGCTTCCTGTGGCTCTGACAGCAATCCCTGGGGTAAAATGCACTCCTGAACTGCTCTGTCAGTCAATAATTAAAGGGAAGGTAAGAAAGATGCAAATTCTGTATGCATAAATTATATGAAATAATCTTTCCATGATTTTTTAAAGTTTGAGCGTATTTCAAATAGATGTTTATGTGGGTAATTTATGCATTTAATTTAATTAAGCTGTTAAGATTGTGATCACTATTTAAATCAGCATTGAAATAAAAATGTATCCAATTTACTTTCTGAGCATTTTGTGCACAATTCATGTGCTGCATGTCGCATAACAGAAATTAAATGGGCTGACAAATGAGCAAAAAACAGTGCACTGTCTAAACACTAGGTGTCAGAAGAAACAGTTGCAGATCAAGTCCACAGACTGATGCTGGCAAAAGTGAAAACATATCCAATTCATTAAATCTGCTTGGGAGAGGTGGTAACAGGAAATGTTTGAGTTGTGCAATAGATTTCAACAGTCAACTAAAACCCAAAAATCTGAATAAAATTGTGAAAAGCCCCCAAAACATTTGCCAGGGCTTCGCTTCAGATTGATTACTAAGACAAATTTGTTAAAAAGTGTACAGTGACTTATGTGCTTTACAGCTTTATTTATTAAAAAAAAACACTTTTTTTGCAAATCTACTTTTGTAATAACGTGTAATTGTATTTTATTATTGTGGCTTAAAGTCTAAAAGCCTGCAGGGTTACTGGGAGGAGCTCCAGCATGTCTTGGACAGGATGAGGTACTTTGAGGCGGTACCAAGCCCCCGCTTCAGGTCAAGTCTGATTAAAGAAGAATGGGACAGATTTCAGGCTTCTATGGTGAGCGCTAGGACCATACATTATGCATCAGGACTGAAGTAACCCAGAATCTATATTAAAAGTTAATCAAATTTGTTAAAATGTTTAATTTGGTCAAGAAGTTGTGTGATTTGTAGAAACTGATTGGAGCCAAAGCACAAGTGTCCATATTACACACACACATTCTCAAAGGTCCCTAGCGGAGCACAGATTTCTCAGTAAATAGACAAAGACATTCTTTATGGATAATTTATTTCTTAATCAGATCCAGATGAGATGTTTAATGAATTATTACCCACCGTCATTCATAGCAAATGTTAACACCAGCTGAAGACTGCAGGTTTGCAGCAAAAACATCTTTATTGCCATATTGGGAAAAATGTTTTATTATTGAATCACTGCATATTTGTATGATTTTTTTTTGAGAAATATATTGGTTTGAGAAATATAAAATATATTGCAGAACTCAATAATTGCACTTTTCTTTTTAAAGGAACTGGATACACACGTAACAACAACAAAAAAATAATGGTTGTTTTTTAAATAATTAAAAAATATATTTTTATATTTTATTTTATTAACACTCCTAGTTATAAGGGCTACAGTGTATATATATATATATATATATGCATTTTATACATGTATAATACTTTATGCAGTATGTGTAATATATTTATATTGTTATTAATATAAATTATTGATAATTATAAATATGACTATGCTACAACTATCTGTTTAAAAATATAAATTTTTGCTGTTATTGAAGAACTCAGAGAAGAAGAAATCTCCCCGTTGTCAACGCCAAATTGAGGAGAACACAAAAAAGTGGGTAGAGTTCGGCATGTGCCAAATATCATGTGCGCGTGAGTGTGCATGGAGACTAAGGTTGCAAAAAGAGCGTGCTACTAAACAAAACAGAGTGCTATTTAATGCAAAAGCAAACTAACTCTTACAAAACAAGACAATATTTACTTTTTGTTGTTGGTCAAATACAGCCTTATGTAAATCAAATGTCTCTTTTCCTGTTTGTTTCTTACTTGCAGAGTTCTGTCCATGGTGGACACTTGGCGTTTGGGTAAGTAAAACTAAGTTTAAATGTGTCAACGAAAGGACACTTGTGAGATTCTTTTTTTCTTGATCAAATCCTGGAAATATTTCAAACTTTCATGGAAAGTCCCGGCAACTAGAGTTTCAGTTTCAGGCTCACATTCTCTGGATTGAATGTAATTGGTCTCTAGGTTTATGTGTAGTTAATCAAGCACCTTTTTAGATACGAGGGAAATGAGAGGAGGAATTCCATACTGATATAAGAGTGATTACAGTAACTCCTTCCTACTCACAAATCACACACACAAGACAAATCAATGTGCTATCCTGTGCTAGTCAGAATGCCTTTCAGTGCTGGGTGT
>JAUMHI010000037.1:9728014-9749852 GCA_032359435.1 Enteromius unitaeniatus | reverse complement strand
TAGTTCCTACAAAGATAATAGAAATTTGTAGGATTATTAAGGTTAAGTTTTGTCTGACAGGACCAAAATGAAAAATCTATCATCTTTTACTCATGTTGCTCAAAAGAAGCTATTTTGCAGAATGTTAATCCTGCTCCAATGTAACATACAGTCATATAGTGACAAAAAAAAAGTCAAGACTGTGCACTAGTGAGAATGAAAAATGAAAGCCATATGGGTTTTGTAACAGCATTGTGTGTTAACTTAACCCTTAAACACTTACTCACGTCATGTTCTCTTTGTCCTCCCAGATAAGCGTGTAGTTCCACTGTTTCAAGAGGAAGACCAACAGCAGAGGGTGCTGGTGGGTCTGGTGAGTATTGGACCGTTCAGTTGTCCATCATCCAGCAGTGGTCAGCTGTATCTCAACAAACAAAATAAGCAGACATGCCATCAAAGCAGCTGATACCAGAGTAATAGGGGACAAGTCTAGAGCATTATACAAACCTCGACAATGATGACAAGAATAAATCCCCTAATAACAAAAAGAGGACTTGCCTTAAAATGTTCTTGTGACTGCAGTAGTCCTTAAGATTTATTATTCTTATACGGAACACCTTCTCCAAATTTAACAAGAATCGAATGTGAGACCAAATAAAAAGTTAGTCATTTCTGAAATCATCCATTTGGATGAATCCGTTACGGATTATAAATTATATATTTATTGTACAGCTTTCTGGAACACATGATTCTGATTGGTCCTTGTATGATGACTGCCAAACTGCTAAATTGAGCATAATCCAAGCAACAAATTTCCTAAAAAATTATATTAAATTTCTTGCTTTTGGATCACTTGGTGGTCGTTTTTATTTCAAATATACGTATACATGTGAAGTGCATATATATCTCTTTTTTTCAGATGGTGGACAAACTCAGAGAGCACTTAAACAGACATTTATCACGACTGGGGAAGAAAAAGATTGATTTGCTAGTGGTGAATTATGCTGCGAAGCTGGTATGTGTTTGTGCTTTTGCAAATCTTTTGCAGCGCACGTGTTAGCAATTGGAAGCTGTGGGACAAATCGCCTCAGTCGACACAAAACAAAGCTGCACCTTAAGCAAACGCCCTTTTTTGATTTTAAGTGTTTTAAGCCTACAACTAGATCAACTGATAAAACTATTCAGTGATTAGGTTATAAATTATGGACCGCAATAAGTCTTTAAATATGCACAGGGTGATGACCTTCTGTCTTGTGGTGTGCGCTTGGTCCCAGAGTGATTAACTCTTGTCCCTATGCCAAAACACAATGATCTCCCTCCTGCTTGGAAGATTTAAACAAACCTCATAATGTTCTACTCATCTATTGCGTAAAGGAAAAAAGTTCAAGATATGCTTAATTATCTGTTTTCCAAATTGTCTGGACCGAGCCCGTTCGGGAGACCAAAGGGGAAACAGACGTTTCTTCCTGTTTTCAGACCAGTGTGAGCATGAGGATGTGAGAACCTATGCATGATCTGCCAAGCGTAAGCGAGTGAGCTTGCTCAAGTGAAACTAAAGTTAGCAGGGGTGTTGCTGGTGCATCGAAAACAGGAAGGGAGAGTGAGTCAGACTGTCCAGTACACTCGAGGACAGCATCTCGACAGATTCATAGTTGTTTCGTAGAAGATGGGTGTTGTCATGAATCTGATGTGTGTATTTTTGTAACATATGATTTTGTTTTCTGTTCAGCTGGAACTGATCTGGCACGTGTTGGAATTGATGTGGCAGAAGTTGAAGTTGGGCCCCTGGGTGCTCTGCATGTATGTGTACCTGTCCTTATATGACTTCCTCTTTGGGGGGGAACGAGAGCTCTTGATTTCTTGAATCTAAAGCCTTCACTTTTCCGTTTTAGTAAGCAGCAGGGTAGTTCAGAAGAGTGGGCGATGTTTCATGCAATGTTTCGCATTCTGGAAGCAACTAAAGGGCTCTGTCTTCCCCTCCCTCCAGGTAAGAGGACGTCTGAATCTGAGAACACTTAGAAAACAGTTCTGAATTCTAGTGAGCTGTTTGTCTCATACATGCTTATTAAAGGAATAGTTCACCCAAAAATAAAAATGACCCGTTATTTTACTCACACCCAAGCCATCTGACAGTAGGTGTATATGACTTTCTTCTTTCACACGAACACAGTAAACGTATTTTTTTTTTTACTTTTTTACTGTTTCATCCAAGCTTGGTAATGCTGGTGGATAGTGGCCAATATTTTGAAGCTCCATAAATTGGATATATTTGTCGTAAAACTAACCTATACGCCCCCGGGGGGATTAACACAAGTCTTCTGAAGCAGATCAATGTGTTTTTGTAACAAAAAATATTTCTATTTTTAAAATTATAACTCAAATCACTAAATATCCCTCCTTACATGAAAAGACTCAACTCACAATTGATTCAATAGGGTTTGATGTTAACATCTTAGTATACCGAAACAGTATATGATTTTGGCACTACATATTTAGCATAAACAACAATAATTGTCTTCAGCAGCCTTCCTATTGGGAGTTAATGTTCTTGATATACTAAGAAAAATGGAGCTGCTGTATTTGCTTTCCATGTTTAGCATTTTTAGAATTTGTTTCATGTTGCCAAAAGGAAAAACTGAATATTTAGTTCTCCCATGCCTCCCAAATACATTTGAACCCTCTAAAGATTAATCAGGTCAGCATCTCTCCAAACTCCAAACGATCCCATATAGTTTAGAGCTTGGGTGTGTCTGATTTTCTATGACCCAGTGAGATAAAAAAAGCTGTCTCTGAAATCTGACATTTGCCAGATCTGTCTGGGTGGATCCACTCTTTGACACAAATGCTTTGGCCTGCCTGGAAGATTATTAGTAGTGGAGTCATTGACCCAGTGCTTCAGTGCTGTCCACTCTATTCATTACAAAGCTGGTTAGAACTGGTTAAATCGCTTTAATCGTTTATTATCTGTGCACTTGTAGGTTATTCCACACTGTTAAGTGTGCTTGGAGTCCGATGTCTCCCACAGCACACTTTTCTCCAGTATGTGGACCATGGCCTTCTTCAGCTCACAGAACCATTTGTTTCACGACTTATGACAGGTACTAATTTAAACACATTTTAATATATACCCTGTTCCTGAAAACTGTCCATCTACATACACAAAGTACTTTACCTTTCAACTTTGAATTCCTGTGTTGTCCTACAGCGTATTCTTGGTCACTTTGGATAAATAAAAGACCACATTAATTATCCATGTTATTAAAGAAACTTGGCTATTTAGGAGTCAGTGTTTTATTTTAAGAACAATGTTATGTTCTCTCACTCTTTCTATGTATCTCATCACAGATTTAGACAACAGTGATGCCAATGAGCAGTTGAAGTTCAGTATTCTCAAAAGACTTCCTGAGGTAAGTTTCCTACTTATCTGTCGTCTTGAAATCTGTGTTCTTATGAGGTCCGACCCCTGCCCCACTTCTTGCTCGAGCTCGGAGCTGCTTATGTAGATGTCAGAATTAATCCTGTGTAAAAGAAAAGTAATGTGAGCATGTTTGTGGTCGTGTGTTGGGTCACGGCATGTGCTTGGGCTTCAGTCTTTGTTTTCTAGTCTCAAGGCAGTCAAGTGAGGAAGTACAACAGGTGTAATAGAAAAAATGCAAGCCAATTACTCCTTTGATGATTAGTCCTGCTGTTTCATGGTAGTGCACTCATCCATTATTGATTTCCCACTTCTTCCTCTTGTTTTGGAAACATTTTGGATCCTAGTGTTATTGTAAATGATTCATCGGTGTAAGTTATTCCCAAAACTTTCTTTAAAGTACATTATATTCTTTCTCTGCAATTTGAAAATATTAACCAATAGCCAGACAGTTGTAGTTATAATAACACGACTTTCATAAAATGTTGACAATATTTTGACAGTATTTTAATGGTGGATAACATTGCAGTCCAAGTGTTAATCCAATCAACTCCCTGTGTCTCATCCAGTGTTTTTGCTTATAATAAATATTGTATTTGAATCATAAATGTCACATTAGGGGTTGTGAATGCCATTTCATGTTGACATGACATTTTTGTAATTAGCATATGGAGAAGAAAGTTAGCCAGCAGTGGGATCACCCCATCACATCTGCATGCATCTCCAGAGAATACGTCAGGACTCTGCTGGAAAAAAACATAGAAAACATGGTGAGTAAGGCAGGGTCAGGCCCGTTCCACAACCAGAACCAAATTAAAAAAGGATTTTAGCTTATCATAACATATAAACTAGAAAACTTGCCAGGAGATGATTCACAAGAACTCAGAACTGAACAAAAACTCTGTCAGATTAGTCAATGTGTTTAAAAAAAACAACTGGTTTGACTATGATTGGCCAATTTGTGTACATCGAAGCGTTTGTCAGTTTATTTTTCTTCTTTTTTTTAGTTTGGTTTGTATATCTGCCAAACAACTGCAACTAATACTTGGATAAAACAGCTTAATAGACTAGACGTTGATTCGCTGAATGAAATATTACAACTGCTGTTTAGATGTACAGTTCTAAATCAAACAAAGAATAAAGTCTTTTGATTCTCATGAAACTGAATCATGGCCTTGGCTCTTAGTTCAGAACAAATGCTCCAATGTTTACCAGCTAAACACATGATATTTTTTTAGGAATCTGCACTCATGGACTATGGCAAGTCATGTTTCTATCCTGATTTCCTGCCCCTAAACTCCCTCGCCAAGGTTCTCTCAAAAAGGGAGGAACAAGGTACATGGTTTCAGAGATGAAGTCTTTCATAAAATATGTTGTAGGATAGTAAATGTTGTCATTTACTGTAAGGTAATAATTGTGTGGGTGCTGTATTTCAGCTCAGAACCCTTTTGAAGAGCAGGAGAATGTGGATGTCAGGTTTGTGGAGGAGATCGCCTTAAAGCAGACACAGATCAAGCTGGGCTTTGAAGTAAAGTAACAAAAAAAGCCTGGTACAAACATTAAAGTGGTAAAAAGGGAAACATGGAAAACAGAAATTAGGGGAAAAAAGTCCTCTTGGCCAAAGAACAAAGCTTGATGTATTCAGGTGGCTGTAGTAGAGTTTCAATGGTAGCGATATCCCAAATCATTCAGTTGACCAAAGATTATTTGCCAACTGTCAGTCTGCTCTTTAAATACCACATTATAGTACCCAGATGGACACGTACTGACTCTACTGATGCCAATACATATGGGGAATACTATGCACTTTTCTATACACACAGATGCGATGGAAGAGCACCAACAAAAAAGTCACATAAAGGTATTTTTTCCCCCAGATGTTATATGGGGTCAAATGGGTGCATTTGTAAATATTTCATCAACAAGAAATAAAAAATCATACATTCTTTGTACTCTTCATGCTTTTTTTATCCGACAAAATAAGATTCTTCTTGTCGATAGCAATTTCCTGAAAGGTTATTTTATATTGCTGCCTTTGTATGTTTGCAATTATATTGTTTAGCCTGTAAGGCATGCTATTCACTTTGCAGCTGTGTTTAGATGGTTATTGGTTGCTTTTCTGTAAAGCACTTTGAGCTACTGCATGTATGAAAACCACACTATTAATGAAGTTGATTATTAAGCTATAGCTGTGCCAAGATTAGGTTGGTGATGTGCCAAAATATAAAACCATCCAAATGATTTGGCTAAAGATTGGTCATGCAATTATTAGGCATAATTATACTTGCCTCCAGATATTTTTGCAAATGTAATTATAAAGTAATTACCCATTTAAAAAAATAACACATGAGCATTAGTATTTTTACATTTTTTATTTCATGTTTAATTATCTTTATTTTAATTGTGTCTAATCCACATTCCCTTATATTTTCAAATGAGGCCTATGCAAATGTATGTTCAGTATATGCTATAGAATGCACAATAATGAATGTGATTTTTCATATGAATCCTTTATTATTCAGTAATCTATTTCCCTGTAAGATTCAGCTACAGTATGCATGGCTCCAGAGGGCATAGCATCATCTCTAGCCCCTCTCCCACCCCTCAGCTTTAGCAAATTTCTTAAGAATCTCTCTGAATTCCCAGCATGCCACCAGAAAGAGCTTCACTGGGCTTCTAAGCTTTTAAATAAGACCCATATGATAAACAAGTATTATGTTAGCATCACTAGTTCTGAGGAAATGGACCAGATTCCTCAGGAATGAGAGCACATTTGGACTTTTACTTTTGTGTCTGTAAGCATCATGAGTTTGCAGACTCACTCTAGATCTCAATAGGTTTATATTTTGGTTTGCGGATGTGGCGAATGTTGGCACCGGGTTCAGTGGGTTTAAAGGGAGTCAGGGCTCCGTAGTGTTTGGGCACTGGCAAAGGATCGTTGGTGGGGATGTATGCATTGGGTCGCAGCTCAGCCGTGGTGTAAACACCGTTTGGAAGCTGGTTCCACTCATCTTCCTCAGCCAGCTAACAAACATAAAGAGAAATACTTCAGTATCACACAAATATGAAGTTAATAGGTGGTTTAAATATTTACGCATTAGCACAGACCTGATCCAACATGACAGTCCTTGTATGAGTTTAAATGCATTAATCACAACTGGGAAGTTTATAAAATGTTTATTTCTATAAGGACAAATCTCATGAAATCTCATAATTTCATATTTAATGATGTTTACTGTAAGATTTGAGTGCATTTGGGAGGTTACCCTGGCTTTTTTCTCTGCGTCTGCCTGGCGTCTGTGCTGATCTCGAAGGAAACGCAGCCACTCATTCTCTATGTTGTCTGAGGGGGGCAGGCCTCGCTCCACACGCCTGTGACACAAGTCCAGCTGTAGTTCCTTGTCTTTCATCTCCTGCTGTAGGGTCATACACTCCGCCTGTCTCATGGACAGCTCTGCTACCACTGCCATCATTTTATGTGTGCGCTCCCTGATCTGAGCCTGCAGCTGGTTCACCTAAAACAAAAATATATTCTAAATGAATTTAATAAAACTTCATGACCTTGTGTGTTTACAGTAACACAGCACGCTAGTTTGAGGTTTAGTTAAGCTGAAGGATATGTTTTTTGGAGACCGTTTTGGGACTGCAGGGTGTCAAAGAAGGCTATTTTGTATTGTGGTTTACCACTTGAGGTTCAATGTAAATTCTCAGTCCTGAAGCAAAACCAACCATGTAGCTATACAGTGTGTTCGAGGAAATCTGTCTGCAAACTTACTTTCTTAGCCAGATGCAGCGTGTCTTCTTTACCATTCTCAGCTTTGATTTGGATGTGCTGGGAAAGGCGTGTAACCTGCTCATACACAAGCTCCATCTCCAGGAGCTGAGCCTCTTTTTCTGTCAAATGCACCTCTAACTAGAAACACACATACCAGTGAGTGACATTAACTTTTCCTTTAGATTTGTTTATGTATATGAGTGCATATTTTCCCAATTATTCTATTCTAATTAAATGTGTTAAACAAATAAATCTGCTGTAAAAAGGAATTTATTACAATTCAATTATTTTGAATCATTATTTTCATTATTATTAAGAAATAGTGTAAGAAATCAAGTGGTACAAATAAATGTAGTAAAAATAAATAAATGATGTGGACTGCAATTATACCTGTTCAATCTTCTTAATGAGCTCCTCAGGAGATGGATCTTCTCCACTCAGCTTTCTGGCTCTAGTATTGTTCATACAAGCCTTTTCTAGCTCAGTCAGTCTGTCTTTCGTCTCAGACAGCTATGGCACAGATATAAACAGCCAAACCATCAGAACACAATTAAAAACAGCGGACTCATTTAAAGTTAGCTCTTATTACACAGATACAAAGACTGTGTTTATTGTGTGTGTGCATATGTATCCTTATGTGAGTCAGCGCCAGGCTATCGGCAGATGTCTCATTCGTGCTTTACAGTCACGAAAGACAACATTGCAGGGCACTATATCACAACCGAGAAATCATCTGGCGTCAACATGAGGTGGGTTACTTGTTTTGTTGTGCTCAATTGAAGGCCAAATGGTTGGAAATTGGTTGAAAATATAAAAAAGCGAACCGAACTGGACTATAAATTTGACTATACTGTAAATTATAATTAAAAAAAGGTCTCTTAGGCCTTGGCAGATTAAAACCCAGTGGACCTGATCTGGAAGAGACCTGAAAGATATCAGTGTTATGTAAGACCACAGCCAGGAAGAGGGACACGTGCAACACCAGCCGGAGTCTACAATAGACAGGCCAAGGGCTGGAGAAAAAAGGTAATCTTTTAGTTCTCTGCAAGCTGATGAATAAAAGCCTTCTTAAGCAATCTAATGAATTACAAAAATAGAAGGTGGGCTGGTGAAGACAATGTTTGGGCTCTGAGTCTTAATCATTTGTTTCTGTTTGGCAGTTGTCCTGACATTCCATATAGAGTAGGCTAAATCTCTCGAATTGTTCAGGGTGTGCTGGTACAGGAAGCCTTGTGATACACAGTAAGAACTGAGAGGTCATCACATCGTTTTGCCTACACACAAAAATATTTCTTACCTTTTACTTCTTCTTACAAAAACTTAATTTTGTACAATAAGTATAAACCAGGGGCGGAGTGGGGCACTAAATTTCACCGGGAAAATTCTGACCGCACCGGCCCACCCCCCTTTAAGATTGTAACAACTTGCTGTTATTCGTTAAGACGTGGGCGAAAAGGAGCTAAACTGTTCTATAAAACTTCACTACTTGCCAGCAGGGTGCTAGTCTCAACACACGCCTTTACTTGAGGTCTTTGCAAACAGTCTTGACCCTAACACCGCCCGCCACTGACAGACTCTTTAAGCAGGTGCACAGCCAAACTAACCTAGCAGAAAGCAGCACTACCTTTTTTCATCGGTTTCTTACACGCATTGTTGATACTACGCCTTTCAAGGCAATATCAACAAGTCCCTCTCCTACATATCTCTCTCCATAACGGTAACAATTGCACTTTTTTTATAACAGGGCTGCAAATTAACCAAACCCACCCAAACTAACTTGAACATAAACACACGTAACATCAACTGTCAACTGTCTTGCCTAAATGACACAAAAATAAGTAAACTCTAAAGAAATAATGCACCCAGCACTGACTGCCGGGGGGGGGCACTCTTTTATTTTAAATAGACCTGACCTGCATTCGGTTCATTGGATAAACGCATTCCTTATTCCCAAGATGCTTTGCTCTATTCTACATTAGATAAATAGATATATAGAAGATATATAGATTATAGATACTATATTCCCAAGGGAAATTCAACAACAAACAAACAAATCTAATTGGTCACAATTTTTTTTATTTGTGCAGGATAAACTAACCATGACAAAGACACAGAGCGTGAGCAACTGATATAAATATTGGTTGGACATGCAGGGGGAAGGAGTTTGTAGGAGTATTTTTTCACTTTTTGCGGAAAATTGAGTAACATTAATAATTCTGAGAAGCTCAGGCCGGTTGCGTTCACCTCGCAGCCTCTAAATTTGTGCTCCGCTGTGTAAATCCTTCGTCCGGCCCACCGGAAAAAAGTCCTGACTCTCCCGATTGCCACTCTGCCCCTGGTATAAACTGTTCAAGTTTTGGGGTTTTGTGATACATGGTGAACAAAGTTAGACAGACAGGTGTGTGGCTTTCCTAATCAAGTCCAATCAGTATAAAATCAAAAACAGCTGGACTCAAATGAAGGTGTAGAACCATCTCAAGGATGATCAGAAGAAATGGACAGCCCCTGAGTTAAATATAGTGTCACAGCAATACTTAGGACCATGTGATATTTCAGTTTTTCTTTTGTAATAAAAATGCAAAAATGTCAACAATTCTGTGTTTTTCTGTCAATATGGGGTGCTGTGTTTACATTAATGAGAGGGGAAAGGAACTTAAATGATTTTAGCAAATGGCTGCAATATAACAAAGAGTGAAAAATTTAAGGGGGTATATGGTATATATGTAACATTATATATATGGTAACATTATTAAAGTATTTACTGTTACTATTAATCAATTTAATGACCAATATTGCTGACCACAAATTTTTGAACGGCAGTGTAGCTGACATTCTCAGTGTAGCAATAATGTGTTGGACATCAGAAAGTGTTCTCAACATTAGTGGAATTTGTGACAAATGTAAATGTAGCGAAAAAATTGGAATTGCACTATAGTTTAGCATTGCACACAGTGTCTTGGAACATAATATGTTTTTATCCCTGGCTTTACAAGGACCAACTGCAAGGATATTAACATGATCTAATATTTAAGTGTTTATTTGATCTGCTCTGATGCAGTAGATGTTTATATGAAGAGACTGTGTTGATTAAACACAGAATGGTATTAAACTATCAAGGAGATTCTTGCTAAGATGGTTTATTTCAGTTTATGGAACTATAAATGGTAAAAAGAGAACATCTGTGAGTATGTGTGCCACCTCAGAGAGCGATAAACGTTTGGAATAGTATATACCATCTAACCTTTACTTACATTCCACTGCATTATAGTGTTTGAGCTTGTTTTTTTGATTCATGTATCTGATAAATCATCTCTTTGGAGGCTTCACCTAAAGCTGAAAGATGCACAAGTAGTAGCACAGTGGTTTCAAAACTGAGACGCAAGTACCTGTATCTGTAATAGGATACTTTCTTCCTCCAGTGCCCTTTTGCTAGACAACTGATTCCTGAGAAGGTTATTCTGGCGTTCTTCCTCCTTCTGTTCAATTTTCAGGTTGCTGATATCATCCTCTATATTTTGTATCTTCAGGTTGCTGTCTTCGATCATTTTCACTAGCACATTTAGCTTCTCATAGAAAATACATAATTCTTGCTCTTTTTCTACAAGCTGCACAGCCCTGACAACACAAACACAGAAACAAAAGTTATGGTGCAGTTGCCACCCCAGACTGCGAGAACTCACCTGACAGATCTTATGAGATTCTCTCACCGCTGGTTGCGCTCTTGCATAGCAGCCTCGTAGCTCTTGCACATATGCAACTTTTTTTGCTCCAGCATGTTGATTGTGTCTGTGAGCTTGCCATGGTTCAATTTCTGCTCTTCTCGTTTCTGGTGCATTTCTTGCAGAATCTGTAACACCTGTGAGAGCTCGTTCTTCATACGGTCTCTGAGCTTGTAGCTGTGAGAATGTTGTAGAAGGGACTTCTGCAGCAACCTAGAGTGAAACCATGGTTTGATGTAGACAGACTGTAATGTGTAAAAAATTAATAAAGGTTTAACATATATAACTTGAGAGCTGTACTTGTCTTTGTTGATAGAAATCGATTGCAGTGTCTTAAGATTTTCTTCCAGTTTGGCCAGCTTCTCTTCCACTTCTGCCAGGTTCTGGTTTGAGATGTGGATCAGGCTCAGGTATTTGTTCCGCTCGCCCTTGGTGACTTCATACAGTTTAGCAAACACACCCAGCCTGTTGAGTGGAAGAAGTCACACAAGTATACATTTACTGAACGGAATACAACAAACTTTATTCTTTCTATATTAGGTAATATTTATATATTAGGTCTATAGAGGCTGAATCATCAGTAAATACCTTGACTGTGTCTCTTGAATCTGTTTCAAGTGTTCTTGAACAACAAGTCCTTTCCCCTGCAGATCTTGTTTGGCCCGCTTATATTTTAGCTGCAGAGGCATTCATATCAATAAGCAAGCACAACAGAATATCTCTGAATGTTATGTTCATGTCATCATATCGTTCATAACCCAACATGAGAACTAGGCAATGTTTTAAATCAATAGTGTCTTAAAAATACATATGAATGTATCATAGAATATAATATATCATAGAATATAGCAATTTTGGTGCTTTTTGTAATTTTTGTCATTGTATATTTACTTTTCTCTTCCATAGAAGTAAGAAAACTAGACAGGGTATGAAATTATATTAGGATGAGTAAAAAAGTAATTTTAATTTCTACTTAGAATGATTATACAGCAACAATGATGCTCATATAACTGTTTTGGATTGAGTAGTAGGTAACCTGTGCTTTGAGCAGCTCACGACTCTTCTGCTCTCTTTCATCTGCTTTTATAAGTATGAGATGATGAAGGTGATGAAGCTCGTCTCTACGGCGATAGGACTCTCTAACCAAAGCCTGTTCCTGCTCCATGTACTCTTGAACCATCTGGTCCATGAGATCTGCCTCAGACTGCTATTCTCTCACACATAAACACACAAAACATACAAATGGACAAAAACCAAAGAATATCCAAGACATGTCACTCCTATAGTTTTAAATAAAGGAAAATGCAATGCTTGGTATGCTGTCCTGTCAAATGAAGCCCCGCCTTACGAATAAAAGAGCCAAAGAAAATCCGATATGCTATGTTTCCATCCATTCGTTTTTATGTGCATTTTGGAATATCACATATGCTGGATAGAAATGCCAAGATGCGCATGAATTCTAAAAAATGCATGTAAAAAATGTATGCGTACATTTCATTTGAGTTGGACAAACTTTTTATCTGATAAGCAAAAGTGTGCATAAACTACAATGGAAACACAATGGAAACACAGTCATGTGACTGCACTATGAGATGGATCCTTTTGATGGAAACATAGCTACAGCAGCTGCCATTAGAAGTTCCACTTGCTATAGAAATAGTCAGCATTCTAATGGCGCTTTACCACTGCGTGGTATGACTCAGCACGGCTCAGTTTGGCTCGCTTTGCGTTTCCAGTGCAGTTTAGTACCGCTTTAGAGTGGGCAGGATTATTCACATGTCGTTACAGTTGCGCCGCCTCTACTGCCGTGACATCATCTTAAACACGCCACAAACAAACACACAACAATGGATCATATCGAAGGAATGGTGTTCTTCATTCTATCAACGAGAGTAACGTCTGTACTTCCTCCACGAAACAGCCATTTTTGGTTGATACAAAAAGGTGCGTTTCTTCAAACAAAAAAGTTGCATCTGATCCTTCGCTAGCTGTGCTGATTTAAATCTGGCGGGTCTGTTGTGTCTCGTGTCGCAAATTCAGCGATGCATTAATGCCAATCAGTCACCAGCTGAAATCCCCCAAAAGTGAGCTGTACTGAACCGTGCCGTACTATGCAGTGGAAAAGTGCCATAAGATAAGCCTTTTTTAACACTATCTGAGCAAAACAAACAACATTTATGAGACATTTGTTGTCAAATTAAATTGGTGATTTCAAATACGAAATTTAATTGTAAGCTTGGTGCACAGTTTTGGAGAATGTTTGCCCATTTAAAGAGATAGGAACTGCACTTCAAAGGCATTTCAAAGAAGTGACATGACTTGCCCTAAAGGGACTTTGAAACAAACTAATTTTTAAATGCATCTTACCACACCATTTAGACACTATGTAAACTGAAACCCACTTGTCATTATATACCTTGCCAATCCAACTACGTTTTAGGTTTTCCACTTCCTTTTCCAGATCTCTTCTTCTCTGCAACAAGCAGTCACCCTCCGGGACTGTCTCTCTCTGCACAAAACAACATATATAAAACAGGCAAGTTAAATATGACTATATTTTAAAAGAGAAAGTGTGTCTTGGGTCCATTTTTGGTGTTTTTTAAAGCTCAATTTGACATATTTACATGACAGTTAACATACACTTCATGTCAGAATAAAAAATGATATCTACGTTTTAAATGTGTTCTATTTCCCTTTTTTTCTATTGTATTGAAAAGACAGAGGTTATGGAGAAGATCGGAAATTATGGCGTAACTGGATGTTTGCGCACAAATGCTATCACGCCATTTCTCTTACATAACAAAAATCTCTAAAATCCAAAGGAACTAGTAGTTCCTGTTATTATAAAATAACCATGATCAGCTTTTCCATACATAATGTGAGAAATAAATTATTTCACAGCAATTCTGAAATGTAGGATGTCCCAAAATATTTGCGTCTGCAGCAATTTCCACATTACTAAATCCTGAAAAATCTGAAAACACCTTTACAATTTAATGATTGATATAATGAAGATTTCTTTAATTGGGTCTGTGTGGGGCAGAAATGCTGCATCAAAACTGTGAGTCTAAATGTAGTTATTAGAAATTAGAAGTGTTTTGAGTCACCTGAGCTTTCGTCCTCTCATGCTGCTGTTGAGTGTTAGCCAGAGAGTCTCTGGCCTGTTTCAGCTGCAGTTCATTCCTCTTCAAGGCTCGCATAAGCTTGTCTTTCAGCCGTGTATCTCGAGACAGTTTATCACGCATAGACTTGCACTCATTGACAATCTGCTCCATGTTAATGTCCAGCAGACCTCTGTAGTTCAAAACAATCAATACAGTAGATTTACGCAAAAATGTGTCAGTTGGTTTTTAACACAACTATACGACTAATTTGCAAACAGTTGTTGTCCTCCAACCTTTGATCCATGAACATAGCCTCTTTTCCTTTGGTCATCTGCAGATCTCTGAGGAATCTGTCTTGTTTGTTCCCTGCAGCCACCAGCTGAGACTTGTGGCCTTCTATTTCTCGTATCACCTCTCTTTTGGCCTCCTTCACCTCCTCACACTTTGCCTCCATCCTCTGCTGATGCCTCATGTGCTCCATACGATGCTGCTCTATAACTGCAACCTGCTTCTCCAGCTCCCTACGACACGTAAACGGATACATTACAGATTAGTCAGTCAAACATTTTCAGTTTGTGTAATTTTGCTGGAACAAGCCACATACAATTTCTTGTGGACAACCCTGTTGATCTCCTTTCCCAGTTGAACAGGTACGAGAAGCACCTGGGCCAGTTCAGCCTAGAAAAAGACATCGCTAAGAGGTGAAATCCACATCCCAAAGTTCTCCAGCCTAGTGATTAACAGTTCTTGCTTACCTCATTGCTTTCAACAAGATCTTTTAATTTCTCGAGCTCAAGTTGCTCTTTCTTTATTTGTTTGTGTTGAGTCTCCATGCTCTCAGTTAAAGTCTTCACTTCCTGTCTAAGCTGAACCACCTCTTTCCTCGCATCCTCACAATAGTCCTTCATGGCAATGTACCTATTTTCTAGCTCCTGTGGACATACAGCCAGGACAACATAAATATATACAGTGAAATTCAAACATTTGTGACCATATTGAAAAACGTAGTATGGAAATAAACAGGATTTTGGAACAAGCTTAAGGAACTGATACAATGTCTGATATAACAGGCTCTTATGAGTAGGTTCAGTCATTTTTTTACAATGTATAGGTCCTTTTCTATGCAATAACGACATAAGCATAGGAGCCTGATAAAATGCTTATTTTAGAAAAAAATTTCATATGACACGTAGAGGCTTTTGCATCAGAACTTTTCATATACAGATGTGCTCATAAGTTTACATATCCAACATTTATGATCTGTATGCCATTTTTCATAGCTGGAGGATTTTTCTGAAGAACAGCAGGCAGTTGCTCAAGAAAAACAAGGCACTCATCAACAACTGTTCATATATATATATATATATATATACACAAACAGTATTGCTTATAAGTTTATATTTTAATATATTATATGAATTTATTTATAAAAATTTAATTTGAAATATGAAAAAATAAAGTTTTTTGTGTAATGTTCTACATGGACCTTTTTGAGTTTTAGATGAAGTAAAAATATTGAATGTGTTATTATTACTGCATTTCAGTTTTGTGTTTGTTTCTGTGTGCGTGTTTTCAAGCATTTCAGTCTCCCTTGTGAAACAACATGTTTTGTCCGGAATACCCAGTGATGAATTCATCTTAAATCATCATGGTCTCAGCAATACTTACAGCCGGTTTTGGTTGTTCCTGGTATTCTTTCTCAAGGCAGAGTTTCTCCTCTTTTAGACTAAAAAGAAGAAACAAAATTCTGTGAAACAAATTTCATGCATTTTACAGAAATCAGGATGTGAACGGAATCAAGATATGAAGCAATTCATGCAAAAAGGAACTCTGAAAATGCGCATGTCAAACTTTAGCAAAAATAAAATTTTTAAAAAATAAATAAAAAATAAAAATAAAACAGTTATAAATGTGGCTTATTGAACATTTTCATGTGTACAAATATTCCAGCTAAATATACAAGTACTGAACCGAACTACCCCAACAAAGGAAAGTGAATCCATGTCGGTTTGGCTAAGGATGAAGGATACATGCTGTAATAGCCATATGGGTTGAAACTACATCTGGCTGTAATATGCCTGCAGTATGAATTCCTGTCCAACCAACTCACATACATAAAATACATCTTTAGTACAGTGGTTCTCGATATTTTAGAAATTCAAACTTAGTAGTTCTTAAATCATAAAATGAATGTTAATATGTTACTACAATCAGTAAATTCACTGTTAAAACATTTGCATTTTGTCAATTAGAAACTGTGCCTTGAACGTGTTAGTTGCATTGCTCTCTATTTGGAGGGTCAAAAAGCCTCAATTCAATTGAAATTTATTTGTAAAGCGCTTTTCATGATACATATCATTGCAAAGCAGCTTTACAACCAAAAAAGTAATGTTTACAGTAAATGTAGTGGTAGTTACACAAAAATATTTGTGTTCTGAAGATGAACGACAGTCTTACAGGTTTGGAAGCACATGAGGTAATTAATGACCATTTACATTTTTCGGTAAACCAAAGTTTAAGATTATTAATACCTTTTGCCCTTTTTTAAAGTTATTCCACATTTGTTACAAAAGTTACTTGTGTCTTGAAGCAGTGTGATGCATGACTCTTTTTTGATTTCGGACAGGAGAAGGCGAGTGTTCGGAGCGATGCAGATGAAGACACAGTGAGTATTCACTAAACTATGTCAAACACCTCTTCTTTCTGCATATTTTAAATGGAGCCTAAGCATAGCCACACATCTTGGTATCGTCCTGCGGAGCATCTTACCACTCAAACTGGAACTGCATCTGATATTCTCTTTCTTCCTCCTCCTTCAGCTGGTTGTAATACTGCAGAAGAGTTTGTTTCAGTCTGCTGACCTCTGTGTCTGGTCCCTCTGGAAACAGCTCAGCCTTCTCCAGCTCCTGCTTCTGCTGATCCAGTGTGGTCCGTAAGGCCTTTGCCTCCTGCAGCAGATGCATTTCTCTTTCCTGAGAACTTCTTAAAGTTTCATGTAAGAGGTTGAAGCTGGCCTTAAGACGAGTCATTTTCTCCCCGCTGATCTTTCCCATGGAGAACAGCTGAGGACAAAGATGAAAAAGAATCAATGATCCAACAGATAAATAAACATTAGCTTAAATGCATTTCAAAGCCTAACAGATTGATGGGGAATTTACTGAATTCTCATTGATTGATTTACTGAAACTCATTTCAGGAGCAAATCCACATGTCACTTGCGTTTGAACTCCAGAATAGAAAGTATGGTTCTAAGCTTTAAGTGTTGTTGTTTTTTTTTTTAATCACAGAAGCTGACGCTTCAACAGTAAATCTGAACATGGTGGTTTTCTTCTTTATAATGGAGACAAAGAAACACAAGGTTTGAGAGCTCGTACCCAAGATATGCAGTAAATTTCTTCCAGATTTGAAGATTTTATGCTTGGGCTGGGATGCATATAATGCTTTGAACTAAGCTTAATTTAACTTATAGACAATACAAAAATGAAAACCAGACTCATCATGCAAAACATGATTTTCTTCCTTAGCATTTTTGTATTGTTTTACTGTATATATAATCTACAAATTATGTTTAAATTAAAATGACTATGTAAATGTTTAAATTAAAATGACCAGTAAAATGACTCAAGATATTATGTTGTTTAAGATGTGATAAAAATTTGAAGCAAAAACAAAAAGTGAATTTTTTCAGATTACAAGACAAAATATATGAACTCATTTTACTTGTCAAGTAAACTTAATTCCAGAATCTTAAGTCCAAAATTTGTGTGTGTATATATATATATATATATATCTCATGTTTGTATATACACTACAAAACAAGACAAAAATATGAGGTGTACTTTGTATAACTACAGTATATAGGATCACACCTTTATGATTATGTCTAATGTTTATTGCCAATGCTCGTGATAATATTGCACCAACTGAATTTACTAGAAGTTGTTTTTGCTGGACCTTTTTCTTGAGAAGCAGCTTGTGTGTTATCGCTTCCTATTTTACAGCGCTTTTATTTTGAGACTTCCTGCAGTGAGCCAAGGCAGGAGACTTAAAGCTTGTTACTGTCAAGTATATAATAAATTATGAGGCAAACATGTGGAGGACCAGCTTTGAAGTAAGACAATGAAGCACATCTTAAAATGAGCAGATTAGGATAATAGCTCTGTGTTGACATTAGAAAGAAAAAGGAGTATGAAATGGAGTATATTGATGACAACAGACGTTTTGAGAAAATTGCAGCACCAATTCAATAAATCAATAAAAAAAAAACTGTGAAGCAGACTGCAGACGTCTTGACACATCTGCTAAAGATGAAATAAATACTACAGTTTATGACACCAAAGTCCCAAACAAAGCTTGTTCCTATTACAGCCAATACCAAATGATCCTATGCCAATACAAACATATTAGCAACGTATAATGCAAACACAAGACAGTATAAATAAATTAATGATGACAGATAATGTTTTGCAGACGACTACTGCATTTACAGGAATACAAGGAAAGAAATATGATTACTTTTTTATCTTCAAGTTCACCCAAAAGTTCATATTCCATCTTAATTTATTACCCAAATGTTGTTTCATACCTCTATGCCTTGCTTTCTTTCAGATATAACATTTTTCACAGTTTTGTGAAACAATAAAACAATAGAAACTTGATGGTTTTGTGTACTGCAGAATAAAGAAAACTCATACAGGTTTGAAACAATGTGTATATGAAGTATGTGAAGACAAATTGAAAGAACTTTCACTTTAAATCTAATTACTAGTGCCTCTACAACACTTGAGTTGCTTATCTTGTATATACTGAAGATTAAACTCAAGGTTAAAAACATCATTCCTAAATACTGAGTCATAGTACTGTGTTTCTTTTGTGGTCCTATTTCACCAAATTCTTGCTGCGTTGATGTCGAGTGTGCAATTATGCAATGCACAGCAGCCCCACCCACACTTTCTCTCTCGCTCTCTCTTCTCTGATATTAATGCCAATGCGGTTGCACTTTGAGGCAGATCTCTTCAGTTCTATCTCTCAGTTTGGACCACTGTATTTGAGAACATGAAAGTGGTGTACGTGTGCTGTTCTCTGCTGATAGCTGTTTGGCAGGAGGTCGAGGCTTCTGGTAGTGGCCCCTCTGGGGTTCTGGACAGGGGGTCAGGAGGCTCCAGCTGCTCCCAGGTGAGACTGAAGCCAGCTGGGCAGTGTGAAGATGAGGAAGAGTGCCCGTATCAGATCACAATGCCACCAATGACAATCCAGCTCCCCAAGCAATTCCGACTATTGGAGAAGACAATGAAGGAACTGCAAAGCTTGAAGGAGACCGTGAACAGGTTAAAGAGCTCCTGTCTGGAGTGCGGCTCCCAGCAAATGGATCTCAACTTGCAGAAGGACAGCGGAGACCCTCCGACAAACGGCGTAGAGCAGAGTCGAGGGGATACCAGCACGAGAGTCTACCGGAACGGCAACAGCAGTGAAAATGACATTGTACAACACATGCAGGTGAAGATGAATCGCATGTCTGTCAGCCTGAAGAATGCACGCGCGCAGATTACCTCCCTACAGGGCCGTCTAGAGGAACTTAACCTCCTGAATCTGCAGAATGTGGAGGATATAGTGGATAGAAAAGTTGAAAACATTACTGGGATTGTCAACAAAATCAGCAGCACTTGCACAAATTGTCCAGGTCAACAACAACAACAACTTCAGCGTAAGTTACATTGCGTTAAATAATTCTACTTAAAAAGGCTCAATGCGAGTACATTTGAATGGAAATATTGCATATATACAGTAAATATACAATAGGGCCAATTGCACTGAAGTTTCTTCAGTTGTTTTTTAGGCAAGTTAACTGCCAGGAGACTCCTGGAATAGCCTTTCGAATCCTCATTGAAGTCTTCTGACTTGACTTTACAAAATCAGATGAGGAATGAAAACTAATTATAACAATAGTTGCATTTCAAAAATGAAAACCTGCTGCAGGGATAAATCACATGAGGATAAAATCAATGTAATAAGCATAGTATAGCTTTGGGGTCATCTACACAATTTGAACACAGGACAAATATAAAAACATATAAACATTTTATACACTTTAACGTTTTAAAATCTGCATAATCCAAAGGTTACAGTTCCGTTATCATTTATTTATCCTCATGTTCCATACCTGTAAGAGTTTATTTTCTTCTGAAGAAAATAATATATATATATATATATATATATATATAAATAAATAACCAGTTATTGGTAGCCATTGACTTCTAGAAAAAATACTGGGAAAATACTGGGAACTAGTTTGTTTACCCACATTCTCCAAAAATATTCTATTGTGTTCAGTAAAAGAAACAAATTCATATAGGCCTGAAACAACATGAGGTTGAGGACATGAGAGATGTTTATTTGTGGGCTCCTGATGCATGTAAAGTATATAGCATGCTTAAAAGTCTCTGTCTTTACAGACCTCACAAACATCACTCCCAGAGACTGCTCTGACATCAGTGCATTGGGGCAGAGAAAAAATGGGGTGTACCAGGTGACTCCTGATCCCAGAAATGGCAGCTTTGCTGTGTACTGTGACATGGAGCAATTCGGTGGTGGTTGGACGGTCTTGCAGCGTCGCATCAACGGCAGCGTGAACTTCAACCGCACATGGGCTGACTACAAGAAGGGTTTTGGTGACCCTAAAGGCGAGTTCTGGCTTGGCAATGATAAAATCCACCTGCTCACCAAAACCAAGGACATGATCCTGCGCATTGAGCTTGAAGATTTTGAGGGCACACGTGGGTATGCCCAGTATGAACAGTTCTACGTATCCAACGAGTTCCTCTATTATCGGCTGTCTTTGAGCGGGTACTCGGGGACTGCTGGAAATGCTCTGCAGTTTAGCAAACACTTCAACCATGATCAGAAGTTATTCACAACACCTGACAAAGACAATGACATGTACCCCTCAGGGAACTGTGGAGCGTACTACGGATCGGGCTG
Source organism: Enteromius unitaeniatus (assembly GCA_032359435.1). Lineage (NCBI taxonomy): Eukaryota > Metazoa > Chordata > Actinopteri > Cypriniformes > Cyprinidae > Enteromius > Enteromius unitaeniatus. The sequence goes on along the minus strand of JAUMHI010000037.1, from coordinate 9,728,882 downwards.
GTGGTTTGATGCTTGCATGTCTGCAAACCTCAATGGCAAATACTACAAAGCGAAGTACAAAGGGAAGAGGGATGGGATCTTCTGGGGCACGTGGCACAACCTAACTTCTGAGTACTATCCGACAAACTACAGACAAACATTTAAAAATGTCAAAATGATGATAAGGTCAAAGAATTATGCGCCGTAAGCCAAATGAAGCATAAATTAACTGTTATTTTTGGGGCAGTAATGCACTTTTCCTCAAGAACAACTTATAAAAATATATCATGTGATACATTACCAATCTTCAAACGGTAACAGAACTGCATTTAATAATAAAATGTATACATTTGTATTTGCAAGGCACATAAAAATGCTATCCATCATCTAGTCTGTATGTACCAGATCTCGTTATGGTTTCATATTTTTGTGTATGTGCTACTGCCATCTTGTGTTTAACTGGTTTACTACACCATACCATTTCTACTCCTGATTGGTGCATTTTGATGTATTTAGTGGGACACACTGAGAAGCTTTTTAAAATAATTAATTTTACCATTCATCATAATCTGCTGGTGGACATTAACACTTTAAATTAGTGCTGTCAACGGATTAATCATGATTAATCACATCAAAATAAAAGTTTTTCTTCATATAATATATTTGTATGTACTGTGTATATTTACACAAGTATATAAGTATATATAAATACAAACACATGCATGTATATATTTAATGAAAATATGTAAATATAATACAAAATATAAGAAAATAAATGTAAATGTAAATACTTTCTAAATATATACTGTATGTGTGTGTGTTTTAATATAACCATAATAAATAAACACAGCATAAGCACATATATTATGTAAATAAAGACTTTTATTTT
>JAUMHI010000037.1:9704243-9727914 GCA_032359435.1 Enteromius unitaeniatus | reverse complement strand
TTTTGACCCATGCAATGTATTTTTGGATATTGCTACAAATAAACCCCAGTGACTTAAGACTGGTTTTGTGCTCCAGGCTCGCATTTAGCTCGCTCACAAATACAACTGTGCAAATGTTTACAAATGCCACCAATCTAAATGCTTAGATATTCCACATCAGTGCTGTAAGATTTACAATTATGCATGTGAATCGCTCAAGCCTTCAAATTTTAATATCACGAGTAATTTCTTGAAATGCACAATACTGGTTTTGAGGAGTTCTGGTGAGCAACCGAATGGAAAGATTTTCATGAAAGCTTTGTGCAACGTGAAGGATACTCTATAATTATCCTCAAACCGAAATTATAACTTAGGAAAGACATGGAGCCCGGAGGGACATTTCTGTCCAATCTGAAAGCTGACACCTGGTAAACATAGGAGACGTATAGAGACAATGTCAGCTAATATATAACTCAAAAACCTTGTAAAAGCTTGTAGGAAAACAGCCAGGAGGGAAAAGTAGTGCAAAAACAAAAAAACCTACAGTGTCTTATCTTCCATCAAGTACATAAGGGCAGAATCCTGAATGGCCTTTTATTTAGGCTTTCTGGTACCACGCTGGAGGGGAAAGCCACTGTGTTTGGCAATATTATGTCTAAAGCGTAACCAAAGGACAGAACAGATCAAAGTTAACCAACACGGCCATATTAAAACTGCCTGTTTTCACCCCAAATAAGGACACAACCTCAAGATGCTGTTTTTAAAGCCCAATTAAGACTGAAAATAAAACCCATTCCTAGTAAAAATAAGTCATTAATGTCTCAATGCTGACCAGGCAGGTTCTGGAGGTCTATGATGTAGAACGTCTCCTGATGTCTTTTCCAGGTCAACCAACCAGCCTGCCAAAGCCGTGTTGGGTCACTGCGCTGAGATTTGGAGACAGTCTGCATGCCTTGTCAGGTGAAACCATTTGTGCAGATGTTTGCACAAGTCTTTCTGTCCACTCACAATCTCTAACTGTGACCGAGAGGTCAGACATCTGTGGGAAAGGGGCTGTGGGAAGAGGTTCAGAGAGTGGAGTCTTCCCCCACAATTGCAGAAACAGTCATTCGAGAAAAGCAGAAAAGGCAGAGGGTGCGCCATCTGTTTGGTTGGCTGAAATCCTGTAGGTGCACAAGCCCTATCAAAAAGGAAAAGCCAATCCTTGCATGGAGGTGCGGAGGAGGCTCTAGAGGATGCGGTTTTACGAGATTAACAGCTGCAATGCTGTGTAAATCATATTCAATTCAGATTTTTCTTTAGAGATGATAAATTAGATCTGAGATAGACGTTTGTCTGTCATAGCAATTAATTTGTATGAAAGTTGCATCTTTTCATAATATATGATACACACGCAAACACATGTTAGTGAGCTCTCTTGATTTCTATAACCCCTCTTGGCTTATTTCCTCCCCTCTGTCTCCTTTAGAGCCACCTGCAGACACAGAACACAAGAAAACATTGGAAACAAGCCAAACCAAACTGCCGTGTTTCACATTATTCCCACACTGTGTCTCAGATACGATCAGTGCTACGTGGCCAAACTGAACAAACTACCACACAGTTCTTTTTCTTTTTGGTTTAAGCTTGTACATTGTTGTCTGTGCTTTACTGACCCCTCTTTACAGTTTAAAATTGAACAGTTTTTTTCAAATCTAGAGAAAAAGCTGCTGTTGTACAGTTACTGCAGTAATAGCAGTCAATACATTTCATAAGCAAAAGTGTGAAAGTCATGTGGAACAACAGGAACACAAAGCTTTGGAATTATATTGTCAACTGGACAAATTTGATACCTCCCAGGACAGGACAGGCAAGGATAAACCCTGACCCTTTCTTCCAAGAAACAAGTTTGCATGTTTGACACTCTGTAGTAAGTGCACTTGTATTTGTAGAAATCTCTAAATAAACTGCTATGAATATCTCTCTTCATGAGATGTTGCAACTCCAGAAGCACTGCACTGGAAACAAGCCAGGGATAAGACAAGAGACGCAAAGGGAAAGAAATACACAACAAGGCTCGGACGAGAAACTGTCCTGCAGGAATTGCCACTAATTTGAGAAAAGGGGGAGCAAAGGAGGAAGTCACAGTGGGAGGAGATGGATATAAGGACAACAAGGCCGTTTATCTCTGGTTTGACTATGATAACTGTTTGGAGCCCAAGCCAGGACACTGCCCTCTTTTTCTCTTTTGGCATGTTTTGACTGTGTTTTGCAAGTAAACCGAGATATACTACCACTTTTTCACGTTGCTGTTTTTGTAGCCATTGTTGGAATATATACAGTACAATAGGTTAATGTTGTTTTCTACACTGGCAGGACTGTTTTTGTGTTGACTTATTCATATTATGGATGCAAAATAAAAGGAAATATGACAATGGGTGAATCTTTAAATGCATTTTAAACATGTACATATGTGGCCAAGAGAAGCTGATCTCTGTAGGGTTTACAGTGTGGGTTATGCAACCGTTTTGTTTGACAGGTTTTGATAAGGTTTCAGCAGCTGGGCTTTCAAGGGATATGAGGATCTAATTGGTTTTGATCTCACAAATGCTTCTAATTTTTTTTCAAATAAACTTGTATCGCTTGTTGCCTCTCCCTCCAAGTTTCTAACCGTTTACCGTCATTAATCTTGGAATACCAATGTTGTGTTTATATACCTTACAGTTCATCGATATTTCAAGTAAAATAATCACTTGTAGAGATAACTGGGCTGGAGAACTGTTTACTATCATGTTCAACTCATGAAAACATTAAAAAATAGACAGACAGGCAACTGTAATACAGAATATTGCGGTAAACAGCAATGGGCCGTCTATTTAAGGTCAAATAGTATGGCTCAAATGAAACCAGGGAGGTTCTTAATCATGACACACTACCTGATAAATTGAATCCTGAATCCTTGGGAGTTTGGACTTACATTCCATGTACAGTAAGTAAATGACACTGACATTGATTTTCTAGATTAATACATTGTATGTAAAAGAAAAACCATTTTAAAAATAAGTGCATTGAGTTTATAAAACTCGACCACTTTTTTGCCGAGTAGCAAGGGTTAGTTTTTAAGAGCTGTTCACAGCCATGTTGTAATTGTGCATGGTTCAATTCAGTCTACATATTCGTGCCAATATCTCATTTTAAATAGAAAAACCACAGAGCTTTCAAAAGATATGGCAAAAGAAACTATTAAACCAACTTTATAGATTTGCTATGGAGAGAAGTGTGGTTTAAAGCTTTTCAGAGCTGTTGCAGGGGCAAGGAAAGATTATGCAAAAAATATGTGGCCACGTTTCTCAGAACAGTCTCTTTAATGCACAGCATATTTTAAAAGCCTACTAATATTCATAAATGTGATAAAAAGCTATGAAGAAGTTTGTTGAGTTCATATTCAGCATATTTCTGTCCACATGTACAGTCATGCTATACACTGAATAGCAAAACTCAAAACAAAAAGTTTTACTCATCCATCTTCCCATGAACATGGTGATTAAGAAATAAGCCTGTAATCATACCCCACCCCATATCTCCCATATCTTTCAATCTTAGCCTTCTAGGTTTCCCAGACTTTTTTGAGATTTATAGTTGGGTACAGCTGAACATTGGAAGCAGCAGGTGCTCCACGTTAAGACATTACCAAGGCAAATAGCCTGAGTCATGCAGTTTTCCCACATTGATCAGCAATGAGATCATCTAACAAGTTCATGCAGTGTTGCCTCATTTCTCCTTCAGCTCCCCCGCAAGCATCCAATTAAAAGCAGAGTATGTAACTGCTAATATTAAGCATGCAATTTCAGTCAAGCACTGCAATTCTGTAACCTTTACCTCTCTATTAGATCTGTGAATATGAAGAATCAGCTAACTGCTACTACACAACCCAGTGGGTTAAGAACTTGGGAATTTCCACAGAAGAGTCACAATAGTATGGGTGATATGAGAAAAAAAGATCACTTTTTCATAAAAGCATGAAACGTAGTTCACTTGTATATTTTGGAAATGGAGCCATCGCAAAAGCACCTCGTGGTTGCTATGGTGATCATTTAGATAATTAACGAATTATTGAATAATACATAAAAGATTGTTTTCAAGAATTCTTTCATATATTGTATTTTTCCTAACAAAAATCCATCTCACAATTGATCAGTGTTTCATTTGTTACTTTGTACAGCATGACACTTCAGTAGAAAAAAGCATTTCCTTAATCAAGGTCTACTTAAATGTTTTGAATGACAAACTTTGTATTTCCTAAGACACCCTCAAACACATCCTGACTGGTCCTGTGTGGATGCACAAACCTTGTCCAATAACAGTGTATCAGTTAAAGTCTATAAATTTCATTGCGGTACTTCACTGTCTGTGCTATGGGTGAGTCATTCAATTATATTTTAATACAGACGGGGATACCACAACACCGGCGCCACATAACGGCTATAACAGTCTCACTGGCTAAAACATACACACAGACATGCTCCACCACCATAAAGCTGCTCTACAGATGTTTTTGAGTCTCTTCCCCTGAATACATACAATACATCACACAACAAGTATGTATCCTATCAGGAGGGAAAGCAAAGAAAAGGAAGCATGAACAAAATCGGCATGTTAAGTCTATCAACAGCGTTAGTTCCCAAACACAGAGAAGGGTTTCAACCAAGATATGACACCAGAGATGAAGACTACTTTTGTATTCTCCAGCATGAGTGTAGCTTGTTGTAGGCCGCAGATGTCTTCACAGGATTCTTTGTCCATTTTCAGACATTTGCATGATCTTAAAAGAGTGTGCCAGGGCTGTTGGGCTCTTGTTAGAGAAGTGCTTCATATTCCAAGCCCCCTAATCGGTACCCCCGAAACTAGACAAATTGATGGGGAAGGGGAGGTCCTGCCAGATGTGAGCTATTTGGAGCCTAAGTGGGTCCACTTGCTTTTTCACAGCGGAACCTTGAAATGATTCAAATTCCTTTAGAAATGATAAACATGCTCTGAAAATAGCAATAATACAGGAAATAACATTTGGATAGCAGGCACCTAGATCTGCTTCTCTTTCAGAGGTGTTGTAATGGACAACACAAGATGAGGAAATCAAAGCACTGTCATTATCAGTTCTGCCAATTAATCAAGATTAATAGTCCTACTTGGCTATAAAGCAGTGAATTAAAATATGAAGTTATAAAGGTGTTTTCTCTGTGTAGACAAAAAACAGCATATGCTTATATGTTTTGATCTGGTTTATGCTGTTTTAAGATGGTCCTTAGTTGGTCATGCGCTGGTCCTGAGCCGGTTATGAGGGAGCCCTAAACTGGTGCTAGGAACTTAGGGCCAAACATTTACCAGCTTTTAACCATCTCAGAACCAACTAAGGACCATCTTAAAGCTCCAAATTCAAAATCCAAATTCAAAGTTTGGCTGGTTAGCATGATTCAGTTCACTTGTAAATTGAGTCTACCATTAAAAGCATCTTCATTACAGACCTTGATTGAGCAGAAGTTGAACCTTGCAACAAAATGCAAGACGATACTACTCAGATTTAACAACTCCTATTTGAGTCCTAATTTTAAGGTGAGGTGGGTAGGGATGGGTAGCCTGTTCCATTTGGCGCCATTTTATAGTGCAGATAATAATACTGTTAAATACAAAGATCTTCTTAGATTTGTGGTACAGTTGAAGTTTGTTTTGTCTGCCTGGAATGAAAAAAAAGTGACTTGCCATTAAACCTCTGTCATGTTTGAGGGTAGCAGAGAGAGAGAGAGTGGAGACCACACATCTGTGAAAACAAAGTGTGTATACTGAAGCTTTGCAGTTACATAAATCACCCTCTAAAAATAAATCAAACAATAGTTCCTGAGGCATTATGTTGTTTATCTTCAGTAGGGATGACGTCATTTTTGCAGAAGGAATCAGACGGGGGTTTTATTTTTCAGAACTGAATCCATTTTTTTTTTTCTAGCAGACAAAATGAGTTTGATTTGTAGCGAAAGTGCATAGACTAGACATGAGAAGAAGTGAAAGGAGTGTGTTTGGTTGCCCACAAGGTTTATCTAATTTATGCTGACAACATGGAAGGAAAATTAATTTGAGAGAAAGAAAACTCTTTGAGTTTATCCCAGATGCACAAGTCTCTTTGGTAATCCTCATTAACCACATCTGCATGTGTTTCCTTGCAAAACACACCATCTTAGGGGCATTCACACAGAACTTTTATGTTTTGAAATGCAAAAAGCATGACAGTAAAATGTTGAAAAGAAGTTGAACATCTTTTAACCTGACATGCTATTCTAGACCTCTTATGTGCAAGACGTCACAAAATATATGAGACATAAGTGCAAAGGTCAAAGACATCCTTTTACAGCATGTTTCCATTTAGCTTCTGAGATGAACTTCTAAGATGCTCCAGACTTCATACTGCTCCAGGTTTTGGTGCTTCCTAGCTGTTGGACCAGGATCAAGATGTTCATCATCAAAACTGACTCATCTAGAATGGACTTTATGAACACCTTGAGTCAACCAAACATCCATTTGCAACTTAGAAATCCTTAAGAAATGATCAGTATTACTTTCTGGAAGTGTTTGTTCCTGATAATGCTGTGATTTCTCATTCATTCAAGGAGCTGAATCTGGTTTGGTTTTAAATGGGATGGTCTACTTGAGGTCTTTCATCATAGACCTGTTTGGAATCTATGACAAATAAAAACTCCATGCTGGGTGTTACAGCTGTCTGGCTGTGGTCTGCTGGGCCTTGTTTTAAAAAGCTGTAACGAGGAACACATTTGTCCAACAATTAGCACATGTTGCCATGACACAAGTCCCAATTACTTTGATTCCTACAGTCACAAACTCGTAGGGACAAAGCATGTTGGGAGGAAGTTAGAACCTCTTGCTGGGTAATGGGAAAGACAACTCTTAAAGGAATAGTACACCCAAAAATAAAAATTCTGTTAGATCCAAACCTGTATGAATTTCTTTGTTCTGTCGAACACAAAGGAAAACATTTTGAAGAAAGTTTGTAAGCAGACTGTTTTTGATCATCTTTGAGTTCCATAGTAGGAAATGGTGACCCAAAATGTAATTCCATACCCTAACGTTCAGATGTATGTTCATGTGCGCTCAGAAGCTCAGAGCTTCTTTGTCGCTGCTGTTGTTCATGGATATTTTCCATCTCTCAAAAACTGACTAGCAGAAACAAGTTTCGCTGGAGTCTGAGCCATGAAGCATTTATCCATCCAGACTTGCAGACACATGCTCTGAAGTAAGAGATCAAAGACATGAAGATATGGTCCCTTTATCCTGTGATTTATTAAGAATGTTTCTGGATGAATGAAAATTTCATGAAGCTCAAAGAAATAGGTCAGGCCTGACAACTCTAACAATAAAGTTCAAGTAGCATACTGGATATGACAAGTTAGTAATTCAGTCTTGGTGAACTGGACCTACGCTGCTCCTACTGATCGAATACGAAAGCCTGCTATTGCTCAGATAACACATCTCTCATTATTCACTCATCTCCATGTCATTCCAAATCCGTATGACATTATTTACTCCATGGAGCCCTAAGGACATTTTACACACAATTACAATTAAATGGATAATGATTCTCAAGCATCAAGAAAGATTCACTTTTTTTTCTTCTGTAAAAAAAACTGCCACAGATTACGCACATGCGCATGCTTTCACCCGGGTGTAAACAAGGCTGATTACGTCAAATACGTAAATACGTGCGTTGTAATACACTCTAAATTGGCAGAAGACATAAGTCAGGGGAGAAGAACGATTAGATTATGTTATTTTTGTTTTCTTTGCACAAGAAAAGTATTCTCGTAGCGCGGTTGATCAACTGATGTCTCATGGACTGTTTTACTGGCGTTTTTAGTATGTTTCTGGACCTGGGATCCTTTCAGTTGTATTGCTGTCTATGGAGTGTTGGATGCCTCTCTGAGGTCATCAAAAATATCTTAATTTGTGTTCCGAAGGTGAACGAATGTCTTACAGGTTTGGAACGACATGAGTAATTCATGACAAAATTTTCATTTTTGGGTGACCTAGCTCAAATTTGACATCATCCAACAGCACGCTATTTCCTGATGAGGCTGTTATGAAGTTGAATTCAAGAACCAAGTCTTTCTGATTTATGAATCAATCGATCATATTAGTGTATTTGTTGAAAAGATTGAAAACTCAAAATAACGATTTTCCCATGAGCCAGGTATCACTACTTATCTAATCTTTTCTCATGAGGGTGCCAAGGGACACTTCTATGACATTTTCAAAGACATTTTCTTTGAAGAGAAGCATATTGGAACGACATTCTAGTGAGTATGATGCAGAAATGTATTTTTTGGGGAGTATTTCTTTAAAGTCAAAGCAATGATTAAACATTTTACCTTGAGTCCACCTCCTAATCAGAACAGATCTGCTAACTGTGAACTATAATACCAACAAAATCTTTGTTTTAAATTTCAGCAAGGCTAGATGTCCACATGACGTATGCCCTTTACTTAAGCAAAGAAAAACACATTTACTCCATTGACTATTAAGTAGAAAAAAATGAAATATGTGACAAGTGAAGCTTGGTGATACATATACACAGCTGAACTGCTGATATATGATTCCTGCCAGCTGCACAAATACAGTAATTTTAAATAAGATGGAAAACTTAAATTAGGCTTTGATCTAATGAACTATATCTTCTTGATTTGCCATTACGTATGAATGACGTCTGCGTCTACACCAATAGACACCAATGCTGCGTTGCACCAATAAAGGTGCAATTATTGAAGAATCATCTTATGGATCATCCTCTTAACAGAAATGCCTTTGTAACAGGAAGCTTAAATTTGGAAGTTGAAAGCAATTTGGCACAAATATTGCTGAGGAACAGCTTTGGAAACAGTAGGTACAGTAGATCTGTTGCCAGTCAGAGTTGCCAACCAAATAATCATAATATACCATAATATCAGCAAGCCATATAAATCCACTCGTTCATTCTCTCAAACACTCACACACACATACAGAGCTCTGACACTGCTTTCGGATATGGACTCTTTGTTCATGGTAGATAGAGTGTAATGTGCATATGGAGACACATTGAAATCTATGCCAAAGTCCACTCTGCATGCGTAATGCCCTTCACAGCAGCTGCACCTTTTCAATCACTATAAGAACCATGCAGTACTTGCTGTCTTTTTTACATAAACTTTACATTTTAAGTTCAGGTTAAACTGTTTTGTCTGGACTGGATGATAAATAGTCTCTCTCCAAACGAATGTGCTATTGTTTGCAGTACCTCATGATCCAAGCATAAATTCAATCATTAAAAGTACATAAATTACTTTAAATAGTTGTTGTTTTTTTTAAATCAAGTGCTTGAAGAAATTAGAAGCTTAAAAGAGAAGCAAGCATTTATTTTTCTGTGTCTTATTTAACAATTTAAAACAAATGTTGACCTAATTTTTTTATTTATTTATTTTTATCTTTTATTTCACAAGTTTAGGATAATGCAATGCAAACTTGTCTGGTTACAATTAAGATTCCTGTCAGTCCAGAAAGCTGTAGTCAAAACTTAAGCTCTTATGTTAGTGAATCTAACTGACATTTTTCTGATTAGGGGCAGATAAACCTATCTATCATCACCTTTCATGGATAGAAACATCTGTGAATATGTAAATCTGAGTAAAGCACAACAATCAAAGTGATGCATGTATAATTATCTAAGTCTAAGTCTTAACATCCATTTTTTAGCATGCTATCTTGGCATGTCTAGGCTAGTTCAGGAGCAGGATTTGATGAGAATGTCCGAATTTATCTTCATGCCGAGATGTTCCTATTCCTTGGAGTACGAGTTTGATTACATCATGTATTTTGCAACTAAACGCTGTGAAATCAGGAATCCATTTTTCATTCCAGGTGGGAAGCAGCCATAGTTTAAACCCACAGGACATTTTTTTGGTTTTACACATTGATAATTATAACAATACAGTAAATTATCCATTACCATAAACATGCTCTTGCACTACCTGCCGTGGAATTTTCCAGAATTCAGTATATTTTTATAACCGCAGCTGACTATTAATACAGACTACAAATTAATCATATCCCTATGGAAGCGCTGTATCCATGCCAACAGCAGTAACACAACGCCGTTCCAATCGGCTTGTGGATAAACGCCAGAAAAGGATGTGATTTTTTTCTCTCTTTCCCTGAGAAACATATAGGTCCACTGCAAAAAGTCTTGGTTTTGATAAAACATTTGATCTTATCTTTTCAATATTTTGCATAGATGTCCAGGCACTAAACTGCAATACAAATGATACACAGCTGCTCCCTCAATAACAAGTCAAAATCTGAATGATCAAACATCTATTTATGTTAAAAACACATCTGCAGACAAAAATCATAAGCATGGAAGATGGAAGATGCAATGTTAACTGAAAGGTTTTTGTAGGCCTATTATTGTATTGTTAATGGTAACAAGATTTAGACACAAAACACAACTCTTATTTTAGTACCTGGAGGCTGGATAACCCTCCAATGCAATGCTACTGTGAATTTAAAGACTTATAATCGGTATTGCCATTTTACATTTTTATCAGTTCATGTACTCCCTGGGAATCAAACCCTTGGCCTTGGCATTGTTACTGCCATGCTCTACAATTTAAGATACGGGAATTTTTATTATAATTTTTACTAAGAGAAATTTCATCTACCCCTCAAAAGGTGTTCTAGCTATTAAACCTAATCCAGGACAAATGTTTGGAATGGTCCAGATTGTGAAAATGACCCTGCCTAAAAAAAGAGAAGAAAACAGCTGCAAAAAAAACCCTGGTGATTGAATTAAGATAAGTTTAGAGATTGCACTCACATAGTAATTTTAGCTCAAGAAAATAAGTACTCCAGAAGAAATCCGACTGACTAAAAATTTCCATAAGCTTTTTTTAAGATAGCATTAATTGCCATGACTTTTTTGTAATCTGATATTTTCAGTTGTTCTGTTCTTTTTGAAGATTTTTTTGCTAAAAAACAACACACGTTCATGAACTGTCCTTCTGGGAACAGACACATCAAAGTCCTTACTGCAGGACAGGTCGTGTGCACAGGGGCCCAGTAATAGGGGTAATTGCTGTTCATTTATGAGGTGATATTAACAAACACGTAGAAAAAAAAGTCCCAAGGGCAAGGCAGAGATAAAAGCGAGCAAGTCTCCTAGTGCTTCAATCATTATTTCATTTAAAAAGTAAGATGCCATTCAGTTTTATTTGTTTCAAGTTTATGAGCACAAATGTAACACGCATAATAAATGCAAGACGGTTCTCAAAGACAAGTTGCTCAAGATGATAGACAGATTTGCCAACATTTCTGTTTCACAAGTAATATTTCACTCAAACATTATGCAGTCCTATGTTGTTCCAGACCTGTACTTTCTTTCCTTGAGAGGAGAAGAATTTTATATAATGTATAATGTATTGCTTCACTCTTAAAAAAAGACTCTTCAACACCAATGCCGTTTTTGGTTCCACAAAGAACCATTCGGTCAAAAGTTCTTTAAAGAACCATTTTTTTCTTATCTTTTTATAATCTGAAGAAACTTCTTTCTCCACAAAGAAGCTTCTGTGAAACAGAAAGGTTCTTCAGACGTTAAACTTTCTTTATGGAACCATTTAGACAAAAAGGTTCTTCTATGGCATTGAAGTGTTGAGTTCGAACTAGTGAGCTCAAGAACCATATAAATTAGATTTGTGAACATTTTACTGAACTGATTCATTGAAAATGATGACAAATACAAATACGTTCCCTAATTTATGAAGTTATGCCAGATGTCATGTCGACCATTTCATTTTTTAGTGAACTACCCCTCTAAATGAAGTCCAGAAACATCCTTTTCACATTGTTTGAATGGGGTTGCCTCGTAGAATCTTTGACATCAGACTGATGAAAAGCCTCACAAAGTGCTGGAAGGCTGGAGGCGGTACAGTTGTAACAGGGACATGTGGGTCTGCTTGCCTGCACAGAGAAGCAACGTGTAATTTAAAACCAGGCACAAGCTTGGGGCTGCACTGATCCTCACACACACATATGCTCATGCACATACACACACACATACAGTCAGACCGCTGAGTTCAGGCATCCAGCACCGCACAAAGCTCATGAAAGGACCTAAAGATCAGCTAACAGGACATACCCACATTGGATGAGATTTCGAATGTATTTCCCTGTGCACAGGTAACTAAGGACTTTTATTATAGGTGTGCATGTTTGCATATGTGTAGGGAAATCTTTTTAATGGCAATGCCAATGCAGATAGATGTACAGAAAGTCATGCACTCTTGACTCGACTGCAGTTTCGCAACAGTGGGATTGCATGCTTAATGCAGTCTTAATTTTGGCGGGGATTTGGGTATTGACTGAAGTCAATTTGTGTGTTTGTTTAGCAATTGTGTCTCCACTTAAGATACACTGTCCAACTATACATGCTGGTTCAGGAAAGTAGCAAAGAACATGAGGAGAAAGAGAATGTTGGGGTCTTTTTTTTCAAGAAAAAAAAAACCTGGACAGGAAAGTATTGATTGATGTCCAAAGGTTCCTCTGCTTAAATACATGTGCTGAGAAGGTTTTCACTTAAAAGGAGAGGTTTAATGATTATACCACTTTTTTATTTTTTAGGGTTGAATAAAAAGATAAAAAAATTCCTCCTCAAGCAGGACGTCAAATGGTTTTAATTAAGCGCTTCTGGCCATGCAAGCGTGTTCTTTCACACACACACTTGGGTCTATTCGATGTGGGAGTGTGGCCAAATTCTTCTCTAACCAAAATAATTTCAAGCCTTTATCTCTGGACCTGAAATAATCAGGAGCATTCTTTTAGACATGCTGGGTGACCTGGAATTTGGGTGGCATGGGAAAAAAAATAAATAAATAAAGGAGAAAATACACACTCCCTCTCTCATGTTAGACAGTGAACAGTGTCTGTGTTCTGCTCCATTTCCCATGGAGGTTTTCCATCCCTTGGTTCTTCTTTCTTTCTATTATTGCAATAAACCAAAGCTGTGGCAGCCAGGGACTCGCACAAGGATTGCGTTATGCTGGTTCATTCATCTGAAGTGCTGACTGTTTCCTGTTAATGTCCGCTCCATTAGTAGAGCTTATCCCAGGCATATCTGCTCACAGACTCCCATTATACCTGGGATTATCATAGTTTGTGTGTGTGTGTGTGTATTATTCATAAACCTTTATATATAAAGTAAATTATTTGGTTAATGCAATCACAACACAAGTGGCGTTTTCTGTTTTGCTTGAGTGAGTGCTATATTATTGGATGCATATCACAAAGGTTTAAATTAGTGCTGTCAAGCGATTAATCGCATCCAAAAAATACAAAAAAAGTTTTTCAGAAAGTTCCAAAAAGTTTTTGTTTACCTAATATATAAATGTGAGTACTGGATATATTTATTATGTATCTAAAAATTAAAACACATACATTATATAAAATATTAGATACCCATTTGAAAATATTTACATGTATATATTTATATTCATATAATTTCATTCATTCATATAGTTTGTATATAAAATATATTTAATAAATAAACGTAATACCTTTTTCTTAAATATAAACATGCATGCATGTGTATTTATATATACTTAATAAATATACACACATATATTTTGTAAAGAAAATGTATATATTTAGGCTGTGATTAATGCAATTGCCTTTTCCATTGGCAAAACAACAAGTGTACAAGTCTGTATAGAAAAAGTATAAAAATAAAGGACTGTGATTATCTCACAGCATGTTTACATGATGTCAAGGTCATGCCGTTTTATCACTGGAAAGAGAGAACATGGAACTGTTCCTGCTAATACAATTTTAACAATTTAATTGCATGATACATCTGTGAAAATAGCAGCACAGCAACGTAACTGTAGACTGGAAGAGTCTTGCCTGTCAGAGGTACAAGTGTTGCCAAGACCTGTTAGTTTTACAGTGTCTTGAAAAGCAGGGAAAGCCCTAAAAGCCCAAAATCCACTGCTATCTGTAACAGTTTTTTATAACAGATTTTAGATGTTCAGCAGACTCACAAACAGAATAATCAGACTGAAGACAGAATACAGCAGCCCTTTTTAAGTTCAAGTACTAGCACTGCCACAGTTCATTCTTATTTCTCCTGTTGTAACTACTATTAAGCTATCCATCAGCATTCTTCATTCACATTACTCAACGGACTACGCCGGACTACTCACACAAACAGAACAATGTTTTGGGAGTGCTAGAAACAAATCAATCAACAAATAGCTTATATATGTTTCTGCATTAGCACACTGCACAGGCCAAGTCTATGGGAGGTTATTTTAACATTAATGCGCAAGCCAAACGAGAGAAAAACATGTAGGAAATGAGGAATTATGCGTAATTATTATTAAATAGTAAAAAATGCAGCATGTCTCACCACAAGGCAAATAATGAAATAGCAGGGTGTGGCCTCATAAAAGGGATTATGCCAGAAATCGAGTTGTAATTCATTCTGTTTTTATGCAATCGCTAGGGAAAGCGGTCATCCAAATATGTTAGATCATTTTTAATTCAAGTAAAGACATTATGCAGCACTGATCCTTAACATACGGGAATGAAACTTTAAGTTTCCCTACTTCATGTAAGGAACAATTTATGATGGACCAATTATGAACAACAGAACAACATTAGGAAATGCAGCCGTGACACAAAGTGGATTTCAAGAATTCAATGCTTATTCTATACTAAACTGTATCACAGTTACCAAAGATACCTGTTTTTTTCAGGATGTGTAAATCTACTTTTTATGGCCAACTGTTACTAACTCGGAAAGAACGTGGCAAAGTGATAGTGATGATAGGTCAACAAACCTGGAACTACTCATAGCTGTGCTGTCAAAGAAAAGAAATCACACCTTGTAACATCTGCCAACCAATCAAAATCAATTCAACATATCTAAAGATAAATAGTTTCTTTATTAATGTTTGTCGCAGGTGAGGATTTCTAAGCAGTGTGACGGGATGATGTAATAGGACTGGCACACATATGTGTGTACAAATGCTCCAAACTTCCTTTCCGTCAATGTCTGTGCGGCATATAATCTCAAATCTGGCATTTAAACCCTTGGGATCACATTTTCGTAGAAGGAAGCACAAAACTACATTTTGTGGATTTGAGCTTAACTTGCATTTAACCTTCAGTGACCCCATAAAAATAAGAACTGTCCTACGAGGCTTTACTGGTTTTGAATTCACAGTAAGACAAAGGTGCTATTCATTTGTGTGCATGTCCTCTCTCTCTCTCTCTCTCTCTCTCTCTCTCTCTCTCTCTCTCTATTGGTAATGCAGTTATTTACATTTCGTTTGCCTCTTCTCAGGGACTGCAGCTGTGCCCCCTCACTCTGACTAAAGCAAGCTCTTGGGTTAATCGAAGTTACACTGAGCCTCTACTTGACTGGTTAGCCCAGCTGCTGCTGTTTGCCATGCGGCGGCTCTGCGGTCTGCTGCTGCTGCTGTGCCTGGTGGTCTGGGCAACCGAGGCACGAAAGGGTGGAAAGGGACGCCGAATGCGGAGTCGAGACCGGTCAAGTACCACCAAACGGTTTGCTGTAGACTGCAAGGAAAGTACAGTCAATGGGGAAAAGTTCTTCGACTGTCAAGAGCGCCATCTGACAGCCGTACTGTTGGGCTGGCCGGAGGACATTGACCACCTGCTGCTAGCTCGGAACCGGATCCAGGTGCTGCGAGACAACACCTTTAGCCACTTCCGAAACCTAAAGAGTCTGGATCTCCAGCAGAATCAAATCTCCCGCATAGAGGAGGGAGCGTTCAACGGCCTGAGCAGCCTCACCACTTTACTGCTGCAGCACAACCATCTGCAGGTGGCCAGCGAAGGCATGCTGATCCCAATGCCGCAACTCAAGTACTTGCGACTCCATGATAATCCCTGGAGGTGTGACTGCCAGCTGGACACCCTGGTGAGGTTCATACAAGTGCCCAGTAACCGTAACATCGGCAATTACGCACGCTGTGCTGAGCCCAGGGATTTCTCTGGGAGGCAACTGAAGAAGCTGGATCCAGAGCTTCTGTGTACCCCTCAGCAGGCGAACCCGAATCCGGACAATCAGCCATTACCGGCTTCACAAAAAAAGTCTGACGCAACCTCTCTATGCCACACTTACGTTCACCCTGTGACCCGTCTGGACTGCAGGAACAGAGGTGAGAAAGCTATTGCTCACCATTTGGGGAGATGTGGGTGTGAAATCAAGCTGTGGTTGCAAAGAAACACATTACCCTGTTCGGGGAAAATCCAATGATTCACAATTGACTTGGCAAACCATGGTGACCATAATGGTCACTATATAGGTGCACACAGTGTTTTCTGTTTATGTTGTGTCCAGTAACAAGGGGTTACCAAGAAAAATTAAGCAATTTTTGGCTGAGTTTGTGACCTCAACAGTGGTATCATGCAAAATTTGGTTCATTAAACCGATTTTGTTGGCTGAAAGATATTTCACTAGGTAAAGAAAGAAAGATTCTTGATGATTGAATTTTGCATAATTATGTTTTAGATATAGTATGAATGTGAAAAGATTTGTGAAGGAGGCTGCCAAATGAAATGCAATTAGACAATTAAATCTGACAGAAAGATGAACAGGGTTAGCTTGAAAATGTGTGGTTTCTTTTTAGCAAATTGAAATGTTGAAGTGGTTTCTCTGCAGTACTAGTTAGGGCTAAGTGTAGTTTATTCCACAATAAACACTGACACAATGAGTAATGCTTTCCTCAAATCCCTAGACACTCCCATTTAATTGTGTTAAGCAGATCTTCATTTATAGTGTTTAAGAAACAACTTTGTTTGTTTCAAGAGACCTTGTGTCCATTTCAAGAAACATTGGAATAAAAAACAAAAAACAACTTTTGGTTTTATTTGACTTTATTTTTTAGTACTTACATGTACCTACAATTACAGTGTACTTACCCAAGAAAGTACTAATATACGGTAACTACATGAGGTAGGTTCAGGGTTAGTACCTAATTATTGTAATTACTATAATAGGTATATAGTATGCACATGAGGAAAAGGACTAAAATAAAGTGCTACCCAACTTTCTTTAAGTTCATAGATCAATAGATAGATAGTCAGATATTCTGCTGACTCAGTATGTGGTAAGTTACTCTTATTCACACCAGAGTGGAAAAAATGTCTGGAAACATAAAATATAAGATGCAGGGAACTAGCGGAAAGGGAATGAGTATCTTTCCAGCTTCAACATCTGGAGACTTTTGTCAAGAGGCACATTAATGCCATATTCTGACTGTTATCAAGACACCACAACTTTTCTGAAGATTGAATCTCAGTGTTCTATTTCAAAAGACTGTCTGTGAAACAAAGGCGAAAAATCATATGAAAAAACGTCTTTGTGAATCAGTCCCTTAAAAAAAACTCATAAGGATAGGAAATACCACATTACTACGACTATACATGCAAATCCCCTTGGGAATATGAGGACAGTGCTTGTCTGTGTCTTATGAATGTCTTATGGTGTTTCAGGGAAAGACTTAGGACAAGAGGGTTTTTGCAAAAGATGGTTGTGAGATCCGACAAAGAAAGAGACATTTAAATTTCACTTAAGAAAGATGGATGTAATTCTGCATTTAACTATGAAAGAGCTCTTTGTCGCTGCAAGATTTTTTCTCTGCTGTGGAGCCCTGAGTTTCTGCAAGAATTTTCAGTTCTCCATCTTGAAAAGCGTGGTTCATTATTTTGAAAAAGTAGCTAAATGTGCTCTGACATCCATAACAAGATGAGAAACACTGCCAGGCCAAAGATGAAATTCAGGGTTAGATGAGGCAAGGGAACGTGTGTGATAGAAAACAGTCAAATGAAGTGAAATAAATGGATTTTGAATGTCAGTGGAATTTGGACTTCTCTTTTGTCAGAAATAGTGAGTCAGCAGTCTGCAGCTAAGGGAGGCATCCTCAATCACTCCCGAGTCACAATTTTGTGGGATTACATCATCCATCCTGGGGACCTAAGGGATAAATGGATATTCTTTTGTCAGCATTAATCGCAGAAAGCACATGCAGGAATCGTATGGTAAGAGAAGGAGACTAAAAGCCAAGAATTAGTGATCTCAACTTCTGGGAAGGCTTTCCCCTGAATTAGTTACAAGAATTACAGCATGTTCATTTCTTTGGGTACGATTCAGAAATCTACAGATCCCAGATACACTGTAAAACTGTGTCATATCAACTCTAGTAGCAATCGTGGATCAAATCAGTGTTTAAATAGGTGGCAGAACAAAAGCAGAATGTAAAATCTGAGCAAGATCTCTCATTGAAGGCACTCTAGGGTTTAAAACAGGTGCTCTGGCAGGTCAAAGCAGGAAGTGCAGCTGTATCAGTTCTGCATGCCGAATAGCTTTTGCACATGTCAAGCAGACAAGTCCCACGATAACGTTTCCGAATATCACAGAGACAGTGATGTCTCGCAGAGCATCGAGAGCTACCACCAAACGTGTGCCATGTGTACGATTTTAATAGCTCTCTCTGTTCAGATATAAATAAATATAGCCAGGCACGGTTTGCTAGAGCCATCCAAAAGTGTTGCGTTGATCTTTCGAGTGCCCGGAATTTTCCAAAATACACAGAGAGCTTCTTCACAACGATCATGCTTTGCAAATAATTTAAGATCCATATACAGATACTAGTTAGCTTGAATGCCATTATCAGTAAGTGTCTCAGAAAATGACTTTAGCAGACCACCAACGAGGAACCAACTGTAAAGAACTTCCAACAATTGTCACGACAGATGTTTCCATGTATGGCTAGCCTGCTGGAAATCATTTGGAAATACAAAAATCACTTCAAAGTGTTTTGCAAGCACACTGTCAATTAGACAGTATTCCCTCGGGAATCAAAATAACTCGTTGCCGAATGCACACATCAGTCAAACGTGTAACTGTGCTAATTATGAAGCTACCTTTTCCAACAGGCCTACATAATTACAGTAATTTGAACTCTCTCTTTCGTAGACCTTAAAACAGTGCCGGCTGACATCCCGTTGGACATTGTGAGACTGGATTTATCCAAAAACAACATCAAGCAGCTGAGGCCAAAGCAGTTTGTCAATGTTAAAGAGCTCAAGTTCTTGAACCTGAGCGGAAACAGTCTGGAAAGCATCGACACAGGTAAGCCAATGGTACACAACTAAATCCCGTCCTGTAGACTTATTATTTATTTGATTGTTGTACAAAGTCCAGGAAACAGATGTTTGGCACAGCGATACAGTATGTGACAAGGAAGTCTGACATTAAAGTTTTAAAGCAACTTGTCAGGCGTTGAATGAAAAGACACCATTGGGGAATTCATGCAGGTTAGTTAGAAACCATTCATTTTCCTTTCTGTTGCATTTATAAAACTTGCCACATTCTGTATGTGCGTGAACAGTGGTGAAGGAGTCGACTCTGGCCTCTACATCAAGCTTATATATCTGACAATCATTTGTCAAAACAATGGGTGGGTGAAACTTATGAGTTTATTCGGGAATAAAGTATGAGAGAAATCACAAAAGTGTGCCTCAGCAGCACAGCTATCAAATTGTTATTGTGGAGAAAGCAATAAACCTCAGCATGTTCATTTTCAAGCTTTTACCAATTAGAGCAAACTGAGCAGGGGGTTCACAGAATAGAATTGCTTGTAAAAAAAAATCTGTAGGCCATTTCTTGCTGAGCAGACACATTTAGAAGCTTTGGGAATCCTGTAATCTTTCTGCCATGAAACACAAAAGGGCTTTTGTGTCCTTTATTACTGTGTAATAGTCTGTTCAAGCCAGTGTTATCAACAAGTGAGAGATCTTTTCAATAAACATTTGCAACAATGTCTGTTATGAAAGAAAGTAGAACTTTTTATATATACACTGAATGGTCCCTGAACTGCAAAGGTTGAAAATCTCTATTTTAAAACAGTACAATAACTTCAGTGTTGGGATGTAAGTCTTCAAGAACGGTTGAATCCCTTTGACAATTTTAATTTTATTTCAGATACTGTACACTCAACCCTTTGGTTTAAAGCAAATCCATTTTAAATTTCCTTAAAGTCATTAGAAACGGCATATATTTTATCAACTGACCACTAGTTCCCCAGGCTTCATTTTTTTACGAATGAGTAAATCGCTTCCTCAGAAGTTTATACACAGAATTCACATTTGTCTTTTTCTTTCACCATAGAGAGGAATGCAAACAAAAAAAGAAAACTACTTGCCGATGCCGCTATAATTATAAGACATCTGAGCCTAAAAAATGCACTTAATCGCAGTCAGTTGGGCTAAAATGAATTTAGCAGCAGGGTGTGTCATCTAATGGTTCCCTAAAGGGGTGATAACACTGATTCAGCCACACTACAGGCTCAGGAACTGCAGTCTAGCTTCTGTTTAGTTCATCAGTCAGTTCAGAGATCACAGCTAGCTAGTAGATTGAGCTCACTTCAATACAAAAGATGTAATTCATTCAGTCCACATCGAGTGTGTTTTTATGTAAATAAAAAATCTATTTTGTATATAATCCCGCATAACCAAAAAATCACATTTGATATCCAGTCTGACCCAGATAGCAAAAATTTGTATGGGTCAAAATGATAGAATTTTATTTTATGCCAAAAATCAATAGGATATTAAGTAAAGATCATGTTACACGAAGACATTTTGTAAACTTCCTACCATAAATATGTAAAAACGTACATTTTTATTAGTAATTTGCTTTGCTAAGAACTTCATTTGGACAACATTTAAAGGTGATTTTCTCAGTGTTTTGATTTTGGGGTTTGCACCATCAGATAATTTTTAAATAGTTGTATCTCGGCAAAATATTGTCCTTTCCTAACAAATCATATATCAATGGAAATATAACTATAACTATAATTGACACTTATAACTGGTTTTGTGGTTCCAGGTCACATTTAATAATGCATGTTCAATATGATTTAATTTGTACTTTTTATTTGATTTCATTTTAGTGTTAATGTAATAACCTGAATTTTAGGTTTATTTATAGGTTTTAAAAATTAAATCTGAAGAGCCTGTTCAACTATTTACTGCTTTTTCTGTTTTCTGTAGCTGCCTTTACAGGCCTGCTGTACTTGGGAGAATTGGACCTGTCCAACAACAGCCTGCGCTATTTTCAATATGGCGTTTTAGAGGACCTGTACTTTCTGAAAACACTGTCTCTGGAGGACAACCCCTGGATTTGTGATTACAACATTCATTACTTGATCTATTGGCTCACGCACCACCCCGGTGTGTCCCACACAGGTCTGGTGTGCAGTGAACCAGAGGAGTTTCGCGGTTGGCCGGTGGAAAACTACGTCAAGACCTACAATGCAGACTGTCCTAAAGACAAGCAGCTGGGCCAGATTCCTGGCACTGACCCAGCAGGCATCACAGCTCAGGAGCTCACAGCTGAGATAGATGAAGAGGAGCTGTTTATAGAATTGATGCCCATACCTTACAGAGGGCCTAAGAAAATTGAGATCATCCGTCTGAGTTAAGATGGAAACTGTGATGCTGTTGGGAACTTTTTTTTTTTTTTTTATTTGTGCGATTTTCCCAGCAAAATTCTGACTGAGCGAGAAATGAAACTTTAATACGCTGTCACATTCGCTGTTTAGGTACTTTTTAATATTTCTTATAAGTACATTTGTAAATTGAATCATGATGAATAAAAAACAGATTGATTTTTTTTAATTCACTGATGTGTCTTATGTTTGTCCATTAACCATTTTTGAAGAGGCAAAACACTGTGCCCTGTGTTGTGAATTTTTTATTCAGACAAATTTCAAAACACAACAACACATAAACTCAAGGCACATGTTCAAATCAATGATATAACATAAAGAGAAACTGTAAGGTTTATAAAATATGTGGCTATCCACATGAAGTCAGTCCTGTGATATTTATGTCTAGAGAACATTGGCCATAAGTGACTGAAACATTAGAAAGGCATTTTTCTGAGGGGGAAGGGCAAGCGTATACCACAGTTTTTCTCCAGAGCTGCATTTTTATCTCCATCCTGTCTGAAAAGAAACAGATGCGAGAAGATTACGGATCTGCAGTTTATGTCACTGCTTTGAGAGAATGCTATGAGTGAAAAATCTGGGGAAGTTTTTTGCACCTCAGGTGGAGGGCCACATGAGGACTCCATGCATTGAGTAAAAACATGGCAGGGTATCAAAATAAATAAATGGATGAAGACCACAGCCTTTTAATTAATAGTTGTTTTCAGCAGCACAGATGTTTTCAGCATTATATCTGAGTGGCGTGATTCTTCTTACATTCCCGTCCTCCTCTTCGGTTGCCTTAAACATGGAGAAGTGTTGAGAGTCATAAGTGTTGAGAGTCTTTTGAGAGTCATAAATAAGACGTCACGTTCGAATACTTGGTTTAACTATGAGAAAATCTGGATCACTGTGAAATAGGTAGAGTTCGTCTACTTGGAGGGCTGATGATAAGTTTGAGTGATAAATGTCATGAGTAAGTGAAAACTGAGGCGCTGGTTAAGCTCTCAGTGGGAGTGAATACCTACCATCATACTGTAACCCACAATGCAAAGGAGAAAATGAGAGCAGTGAGTGTTGTTACTTTTTCCACAGAGGCTTACTGGGAAATGGAAAGTTGATTCACACAATGATGGGAACCATCGGGTTGGTTTACGTCTCAAAAGACTTAAAAAGATAACAGGTTATGAGATTAAAAACATTTTTAGCTTTCCTTACATCCCGGTCTGTAATTGTGGATAACAAAAAAAACTTTATTAATTAACTACATGGTAGAATTCATAGTGCACAATGACTTTTGGGACAGCTTTGTCACGTAGCTTCCTAAAATGAGAAAAACAGGGGGTAAAAATGTACATTTAAAACAAAAACTGGAAGTGCGATAAGCATGAAGGTTTCTGAGCAGGTAGCTAGAGTAATGGACCATTTCTGGCACATATGTGTGATTTCTATTAGTCAGATGACTACAAGCACCTTTACACATGCGTGCTTGTTGATCATTTTTGTTATATAAAATAAAAAACTAAAGCATCTCAAGCACTTAGCATACTTCTCTGAGCACCTGAATAAATGTTCAGGTTAAAAAAGAAAACACTGTCTTTCTCTTCACTCACACGTAATAAACTGTGGGAAAAACAGTTTCTATTTCAGGAGTGGCTTAATCTCCTGTCCTTTTAAAGATAAAATGCTTACCAAAAACTATAAATATCTTTCATAGCAACATGAGGGCTGGTTCATGCCCAAATATATCAAGAGGTTCAAGAACTGTGATGCCAAAATATAAAACGCTCGCGCCAATCTCAACACGTGTTTATAAACGGACGGTGTGTGTTGGCATAGCTGAGGGAACGATAACTACCCATGTGAAATCAAATAAGAAACAAAAACAAGCGTTGGACACGGCCCTGGGTACATAAACTCGTCTTTTACTGTGATACTGTCTAGATATCAGCAAGAATAGAAAAGCCTCACATGTCAAGGATGACACATACTGTCAATGTTTGCCCTCTTCTGGCATAAATGCGTTATTGCAAATTCAAGGTTCAAGGTTCAAGGTTCAAGGTTGCTTTATTGTCATTTCAACAATATACATGTTACAGTACACAGTGAAA
>JAUMHI010000037.1:9639033-9695060 GCA_032359435.1 Enteromius unitaeniatus | reverse complement strand
TTTTAATGAGAAGCCATGTTTTATTTGGGTCTAAATGGGAGACGGCACCTTTTCCTCCTTTTTTATCAAATTAAACTGTAATTTGTGAACCTGAGGTTCATTTTTTCACATAAATTTTCTGGATGACACAGTGCATCAGTAGCAGGTATTAGGATAAATAATAATGATTCTATTCTGACGAACTTGTCTCTAAAAGCGCTTAACCCGAAAAGTGTTTTTAATAAAAAACATTGTGCCCTCTAACAAGAACCTGATTTTGCTGAGTTCGACGTGTCTCCAGGTCAACATCTTTGTTTACCCTGGAACAACATTGGGATTAGCCAATCAGATTAAAAAACAAGTTTATAGTTTTTGTGAAGTTTAGGCTTACAATCATTGTTTGGTGCTTGTACATCAGTGTCAGTCATCTATCATTTAATATGATTTTAGGCCTTACTTATGGTTAGATAGCGATATGGTCAAAACTGAAATTTTGGATTAAAATGATCCAGGAACATGTGAACTCCGCAAAATCAGGATGTGCGCGTTCTCTCGTTTTATTGTGGTTTACTTGTGACTAAATAATTAAGAACGCAACAAACTGTCTGCCAAAAAAAAAATGTATAAGGGGTCAATAATACAAAGATACATTTATTTATAAGTTCATATTTGAGTTAGCCACTTTTATGGCTGTGTCTCAGAACCTAGTGAGCGTCCTACCCAAACAGCACAGGGCCCAGAAGTAAGAAAACTGGTATTGATTTGTATTTTTTTTTTTTTTTGCTTTGAGGTAAACAACCAAGTAGACAACATTTAGAAAAATTCTTACTAACATTCAAAGAAGTCCAAACATTAGCATGCACAAACTAAAGCACCATAGTCAAACTGAAATAAAATAAAAAGTAAAATAAACACAACCCAAAGTCAGGTATCACATATTTCAAACCAAGTAGAGATGTCATTCCAGAGTTTCTTAGAGAATTTACATAAATGAAATAAATGTTCCGCAGACAAGAAGGTATTTAAGGTGACCTTTAAATAAGCAGGTCCTAAACTTAACAGTGGTAAGAGCGTGTTGGCAGGTACCTTAAAGGCCACAAGTGTTGCATGCCTACGTTTACAAAATGTTAACTATAATTTGCGCATACTATGCAAATTGCTGCTGCTTTGATGCTCAAAATCCGGCCTCTGATTCCCAAACTCCCTGTACACGTGCATAATGTCCCAAAATGTTGCTTTGTGCGGCATTATAGGCTTGTGCAGCATATTTAGCCATAATGCTGACTCGGAACGATATGCTGTTGAGAGAGGCAGCTCACATCGCTTTGAGACACTTGCCTTGTGTCTGCGGTGAGCCGGAGCTCACTCCTCCTCCTGAGCGCATCTTCTGAGGCATTAGGAAACGTACTTCTTTCTCTCTGTCCATACAGTCATGAACAGGACGTTGCTCGTATTGGGTAGTGTGTACTTACTGGTCCTCGGCGAGGACGCGCTCGTTCACGGGAAGCGCAACGCGAGGACAGCGACTTTCTCTCGGACTCCACGCGGTCACTCGAGACACAGACGGGACACCTGGACGGGACAGGCGCGTTTCACAGCATGCAAGTCTCCACTGTCACCCAAAGACCAAGAGCTTCTGCTCAGTCACACACACGAGGTGAGAACGAGATGCTGAAGTTCACACCATCCGAATAACTGATTGTATTGTGGCGTTTTACTTTCGACATTGAGATTAATGTCAAAAGGTGACCTGATTCACCTGTTATGGTGACGAAGTCGTGCTAAAAGTATTTCTGTACTTACTGACAGTTATTAAAAGTTTTATTATTATTATTATTATTATTATTATTATTATTATTATGAATGATTATTTTAGCCTAAATAAGAGCCAGAACAGGAAAGTCCACTTCCATCAGTATATGTGCAACTCTGTCCTTTGGTCTTTTTCTAGACGGGGTTTCATGGGGATGATGGATCCAGTTTTACCCTGACATGGGTTGGAGATGGAACTGGGGTTAGTCGGTCTAAAGCCAAATTGTCTAATCATTACTAATAATTGTTCTCTTCTAAGTTCTTGAGAATTTGGACGAACAATGTAGTTTTTGTTCATAACTAGTCCCTCTAAAAAGTTTATATATAGGCTATTTATTTAAAGAAATTATGCAGAGGTAGTGTGAACCCTTTTTCTCTCCGTCTCAGGTAATCCTGGTTCTTTCCACACTCAGCGCTCCCTCAGACTCATTTTATGAAGGTGGTTCATCGCGCCTTTATAGGAGGTCAGTGTTGCCGTTATAAATAAAATGTAGACCAAAGTTGGCCAATCCAGTTCCTGCAGATCTGTGTGGTCTACCTGCAGAACTCATTTCCAGCTTTGCTAAAACATACCTGTCAGTAATTATCAAGTGCTCCAGAAGATCTTCCTTTAGCTAGTTCAGTTGTGTTTGATGAGGGTTGGAGATGAACTTTGCAGAACAAGAGATCCCCGGGAACAGGATTGGTCATCCTTAATTTAGGCTATTACTCAGCCACAGATATTGATTTCAAAACGTAAAAAAAAAACCTTTACTTGATTAGCCAGCTGTATTGGACTTCTTTTCTGATTTACTTATCCTTTTATAGTGAAGACTATGGAAAATCTTTTCATGATGTCTCCCATGCCATTAACAACACATTTATGAAGAAGGACTTTGGAATAAGTGCTGGACCCGGGAACCCTCAACAGGTAAATAAACATGCTAAGTCTGAAGCCATGACTTTATCTCTGAGAAAGTCAACTTGTCTTAGCTATTCCTGATAACTAATAATAATATTAGAAATAATAGCATGACCTTTCACTTTGTCATTGTATGCCATTGTCTGTATGTGACAATATACGCCACTCTGTCCAATAAAATAGTCTCAAGGGTTTTAACAGACATTGCTAATGACATCAGCGGCTTTGTGTTAAAACTCAACATGAAACCACACTTTTTTTTAACTTCCTCTTTAGTGGGGTTGGTGTGAAGCTAATACCCTGTGGTTTGTATTAGCTTCTTAACTTCTGTCACCATCTCTGGTGTCATCATCTCAGTGTGCGATGTATATTGTCTGTGATAATATCATAATGTTGTTTTAATTATGTGTGTTTTGACATTGAGTATTTAGCAAAAAAAAAAAAAAAACATTCAAAGCACACATACATTGTGCCCCATACATTATGTAAAGCCTGGAAAACACTACGTGATTTTTCAGTCTGAAGTTGACGCTAGTTGAAGAAAGTTAGAGACAGTCTGCAGATTGAAGCTGACTGATTCCACAGAAAATCGGATAGTACTCTGCTAAAAAAAATAAAGGGAACACTTAAAAAACACAATGTAACTCCAAGTCGATCACACTTCTGTGAATTCAAACTGCCCACTTAGGAAGCAACACTGATTGACAATCAGTTTTGCAAACGGAGTAGACAACAGTTGGAAATTATAGGCAATTAGCAAGACACCCCCAATAAAGGAGTGGTTCAGCATGTGGTGACCACATCCCACTTCTCAGTTCTCAAAGAAGTGGGATCAGCTTTCTGGCTGATGTTTTTGTCAGTGGCGAGCCCATGGAGGGATGTGTTTTTGTCACTGGCGGTGCTTTCACTCTAGTGGTAGCATGAGACGGAGTCTACAACCCACACAAGTGGCTCAGGTAGTACAGCTTATCCAGGATGGCACATCAATGTGAGCTGTGGCAAGAAGGTTTGCTGTGTCTGTCAGCGTAGTGTCCAGATCATGGAGGTGCTACCAGGAGACAGACCAGTACATCAGGAGACGTGGAGGGCAACAACCCAGCAGCAGGGCCACTACCTCCACTTTTGTGCAAGGAGGAACAGGAGGAGACCTGCCAGAGCCCTGCAAAATGACCTCCAGCAGGCCACAACATCCACAGGTGGGGGATGTGCTTACAGCCCAACACTGTGTCAGGATGGCATTTGCCAGAGAAGACCAAGATTGGCAAATTCATCACCGGCGCCCTGTGCTCTTCACAGATAAAAGTAGGTTCACACCGAGCACATGTGACAAACGTGGCAGAGTCTGGAGACGCCGTGGAGAACGTTCTGCTGCCTGCAACATCCTCTAGCATGACCAGTTTGGCAGTGGGTCAGTAATAGTGTGGAGTGACATTTCTTTGGAGGGCCGCACAGCCCTCCATGTGCTCATCAGAGGTAGCCTGACTGCCATTAGGTACCGATATAAGATCCTCAGACTCCTTGTGAGACCATATGCCGGTGTGGATGGCCTTAGGTTCCTCCTAATGCATGACAATGCTAGACCTCATGTGGCTGGAGTGTGTCAGCACTTCCTGCAAGACAAAGGCATTGATGCTATGGACTTGCCCACCTGTTCCCCAGACTTGAATCCAATTGAGCACATCTGGGACATCATGTCTTGCTCCATCCACCAACATCACATTGCACTGCAGACTGTCCAAGAGTTGGAGGATGCTTTAGTCCAGGTCTGGGCCGAGATCCCTCAGGAGATCATCCGTCATCTCATCAGGAGCATGCCCAGGTGTTGTAGGGAGGTCATACAGACACGTGGAGGCCACACACACCACTGACCCTCATTTTCAACTTGTTTTAAGGACATTACATCAAAGTTGAATCAACCTGTAGTGTGTTATTCCACTTCAATTTTGACTGTGACTCCAAACCCATTAGCCTCTATGGGTTATAAATTAGATTTTCATTGATAATTTTGTGTGAATTTGTTGTCAGCACATTCAACTATGTAAAGAATGAAGTATTTAATAAGAATATTTAATTCATTCAGATATAAGATGTGTTATTTAGTGTTCCCTTTATGTTTTTTGAGCATTGTATATTATGGTCAGCATCGATTCTATCCAGTCAGACGATGGCAAACATGTTTGATCTTTTCAGCCGATTTTAGAACCCATTTTTTTTTCATTTGTCGTGTGTCTCCTAGCAACAAGGCGCACATTTCTGCATCAGTTTCTTGTGATCGGAACAACTTTTAAAGTCTGGTATTGTATGATCCTTGCTCGTGTAGTGTATGATGCCTAGTGTTTTAAAAATCTGTTCTGTTAAGTGCGCATTTGGAGTGTGTTCTTTCAAATTCATGATTCAGTCTTATAAAATACCTTTAAACTGATCATAAATTCAAGACATGGGGGCCAAAAATGTATATATTAATACCATTTCATTTTATAAAAAAAAATAATTCCAAACACACCCACAGCACTTTTCGTCTCTAAACAACATGAGGATGCTTCGTTCCTGAATGAAACATCCGTTTAAATGATTAGGTTCAATCACAATGACTTTACTGTGACTTACGGCTGTATTAATCTCAGATTTAGTGTATCTTTTATTATTATTTCAAATATAAGTATTCACAAGCCAATGGACACTTTTGGAAAAATGGCTTTATAAAAGTGAAACTGCACACCCCGATTTTAAGTAAAATATTTATTATTCCCCATTACAGGTGATTCTAACAGCCAACCTGCCATTTACCGAAAGCCCAGGGGGTGTTATTTTTACGTCAATGGATGCTGGTGTGACATTCAGATCAGTGCAGCTTCCATTTCATCCAGCACAGGCCATTCAGTTCCACTACCAGGACCCAAAATACCTTGTGGTCATCAGCATTGACGTGAGTAAGCTTTTACGAATGGACTCAGTTCTGCCACAACCTTATTGTATTTAATTAGTTGACACTTAAGATGTCATATGTTTTTGACATGCTCTCTCTCTTCAGGATGGGTTATGGCTCTCACAAGACTTTGGAAACAGTTGGTCTGAAGTTCACGAAGGAGTTCACACGTTCACATGGTGAGAACAATAACAGAGTGAAACGAGTAACCCAACAAGAAATATATATATATATATATATATATATATATATATATATCATTTTTTATTCAGACAGTAAAGAAACATCATCTGATTGATAAAATAATTAATTTCTGTAAGTAAAATATACTTTTCCTTTTTTATTCCTTTCAAGGGGATCTGGAATCACTCTTTTCTTTAGCTCCAGCCCAAAAGGAACTGGTGCGTGATTTCATCTATGTTGTGGAATCATTAGACATGAATAACTAATGTTCTCTGAGACACATTTTGTGTACAACTGAGACAGTTGGTCAGTCAATTTAATGCCTATCAATTAAATAGTAAATTATTAATTGGGTTTTAACCAGTGGAGGCAGCCAGACGAGGCGAGCTCATTCTGAGACGGACACAGGATTTCGGCAAAACTTTCACCACCATCAACAACAACATCTTCTCTTTCGGATATATTGGTGGCTTCCTGTTTACCTCTGTCATGGAAACACTGGTGTGTAACTCAAGCGTGTGTTCACCTACATGAACACACACCTTTTTAAATTTTCCCTCCTATACGAATCATCAAAGCATGCTTAATTTATGGCATGTTGTGTTTACAGGGCTCTCCCCGTGTCATCTATGTGTCCTCAGACCAGGGTGACCATTTCAGAAAAGCTCAGCTACCGTCAGCAACTACAGAGCAGGTGTGAAAAACACACAATTGTTTGAGCACACTAATAAAAAAAAGTTTATTTTTAATACAAAAATTACTTTTCATTATATATATATATATATTCTTTCAAAAATTTCTGAATGTTTTTTTATTTTTTATTAACTGTTTGGGAAAATGTATGAGTTGTGCAGTTACTCTTCAACCTTTCAAGTTGCTCGTGCTGATTTGGCAGAAAAAAAAAGATGTCTGGAGAGCTGTGTGCAACTGTTTGACTCACAATTGATGTCTGTTTGCAGTTCTACTCTGTTCTGGACGGAGACGAGGACATGATCTTCATGCATGTGGACAACCCTGGAGGTGCCGTTTTACACTCTTAACTTTACTTCTCCATCCTGTGAGAGGTGTAAAAGAAAAGTATCAGCGTTATTCAACAGCTCTGCCACTGTTGCTGCCGACTTAACAGTGTGGAGGCAGGACCTGCCAAGCCAGTTTCACTTATTGCTGACATATCACAGAATGTCTCTGCACAAATGCTAGACTCTTTTGGGTCAGTGTGTACGCTATTCATGTTTGAGTCTGGAGGTTTTTGTGCTGCGATGATCACTGGAAACAGATAAGAGTGAGGATGGTGTAGTCTTTCAGTCAGACCTTCGAGGTTACACACAAATACACCCCTCATTGTATTTACATGTATGTATCACATACAGTCCGTGGCTCATGTGAAGAGTTATCTTATTTCCCATCATGCCTATTACACGTAGATCTGTTGCTCATTGGATGTTCGATTCCCATTTTGTCAGATAAAGCCGGTTAGATGGGTTTGCTATGTATGTGTGTGAATAGTGATGGCTTACGGCTGATCTCTTATCTCGTCTGAGAGTAAGCTGTGTCAGCGGAGTGTTTGTGTGTGCTTACAGAAGACACATATTTTGGGACAATCTACACCTCTGATGACCGTGGAATATTGTATTCTAAGTCTCTGGAGCGCCACCTGTTTGGCGGGGAGGGGAAGAGTGATTTCACAAACGTTACATCTTTAAGAGGGGTCTATCTCACCAACATACTGGAGGAGGGTATGAACAATTGATTTAGTTTGTCTCAAACGCTACCTAAAAGGGTTAGTTCATATAGAAATGCAAATTCGTCTGCATCAGAAAAGATGTCTTACTTCTGTTGGGCCACAGATGGGCGCATTCGTTCAGTCATTACATTCGACAGAGGTGGGAGATGGAGATTTCTGAAGAAGCCAGAGAATGTGGATTGCCCAGAAACTTCCAAAAAGGTAACAACTGATTGCATTTAATTGAAGTTACATTTACAAAAAAAGTATTTTTTTCCCAATGTGTTGATGTGTTTCCTGTTCAAACCGGAAGTTGGATGAGAATATATAGATATTTAAAACTGCCATAATTAAACAAAGAAATTATTACATCTGCCAAAAAATATTTAGCAATACATTAGCATACAGATTAGCCTCACCGGTTACCGGTTTTGATTTCCTTTAAAAAAATGAAAACATTTTTGAGACACAATATAACAGATTACTGGAAAAGAAAAAAAATCAAGCTGCTGACTTGGTTCATCAGTTATTGATTGGATTGTGAAATGGAAGGTTTAATTTCACAGCGACTTAAAATGTTACTTTAAACGTGTGTGTGATTGTTTCTGTTTTCTGTTCCAGTGTAACCTGCATATCCATGGAGAGCACAGTCACTTCAGTGGAATCACTCCCATGCTGCCTCTCTCCGAACCTAACGCCATTGGTCTAGTCATCGCCCATGGTAGTAGCCCCTAGCACAAGGTTTCTCAAATCTTAGGTCCAATGTACTGCAGAGTTTAGCTCCAAACCTGATAAACTCACCTACCTGTGATTTTCTAATGATCCCTAAGACACTGATTGCCATGCTCAGGTGTGTTTGATTAGGGTTAGAGCTAAACTCTGCATTGTATTGGACCTCCAGGGTAAGATTTGAGAAACCCTGCCCTACCACCTATCTCTACAACTTCCATCACTTAACACTGAAACTTGTCAAAATATTAAATGTCACTGCAGGTAGTGTCGGTGACTCCATTACAGCCGCTCGGCCGGATGTGTACGTGTCTGGTGACGGAGGTTACACGTGGTGGGCGACTCTGAGAGGACCTCACCACTATAGCATCCTGGACTCTGGCGGGCTGATAGTGGCCGTGGAAGCACATAGAGACAGAGAGATCAGCTCAATAAAGTAACACACTATCACTTGCCTTGCAGTTGTTCTCATTTTGAAAGAACAATCCAGTACTTTTTGGTCACTGTCCTTTGTGTGTCTGCATGTTTTTTTAGATTTTCCACAGATGAAGGACAGTGCTGGAAGATATTTAATTTCACAGAACACCCCATCTTCTTGGCAGGACTGGCATCCGAGCCAGGCACTAAGACAATGAATATCAGCATTTTCGGCTACCGCCCAGATGATGATGATCAGCCCATGTGGGTGGCTGTCACCATAGACTTTGAGCACCTGCTCACCAGAGAATGTAAGAAACGTTTTAAGAATTATGGGCAGACTTCATAAGTATCATACTATATCATCAAAGCTCAGACCCAGATCAATGATAATGTTGACCATTCGCTTAGAGTTCGCCTGACCAATCATAATGCAGAATGTTATATTTTATTTGACAAACAAAAGCAGACAGGAGAGTAATTTAATGCTGGTGGACTTGAACTGGAACAATGTCTTAAAACAAAATACCTTCTGATGTTCATTTCATGCTATAACTAGTAAAGAAGAAGAGATTATCAGTTCACATGCTGCTTGAACTGAAGTGTTACAGTGATCTGTCATAATATATTAAAGAGCTGTTTTTTCTGTGCAGTTGCTCACTAAGCTGAATAGATAGTTGGAGTGATCTTTCTTACCAACAAGCTCTGTTGCCAATTAAACATGCTCAGTCAGACTAAAAGCTTCTGACAGGGGGTCCAGCTATTGCCAAAAGTGCAGAAAACACCACAGAAAAATATAGGCCAACAGATGCTCAATGACAGCCTGACAGATGCACAACAATAAACCTGTCAGCTTTGTGTTGCTGTCTTAAGAAAGAAAAAAAATATGTAGTTCCTCTGTGTTCTGGCTGGTAAATAGGTGCCTGTTTACTGGCTTAAAGGGATAATTCACATAAAAAGAAGAACCCTCGTGCCATCTCAAACCCGTAAGACCTTTGTTCATATATTCAATTTAAGATATTTAGGATTTAATCTGAGAGCTTTCCATAGACAGCAAGGGTTTATACACGTTCAAGGCTCAAAAATGTACCAAAAAGTAGTCCATGTGACAACACATGGATGTTTTAAGCTTTATTTTATTTTTATTTTATTTTATGTTTTGAGATTTTCTTCTCTTCCGCTTCTGTTTGGGATAGTTACGGGTTTGGGACAACATGAGGGTGAGTAATAAACTACAGAATTTTTATTTTTGATTGAACTATTCCTTAGTCTCAGATAGTCTAGCTTAAGTATCTTCTGTGATGTAAAACAACAAGAGTTTTTCCACCAGCTTTATCATCTACCAGACAAAAATGATGACTATGATTGTGTATACAGTGGAGGAAATAATTATTTGACACCCTGCTGATTTTGAAAGTTTGTCCAATGACAAAGAAATGAAAAGTCTTAGAACAGTATAATTTAAATGGTAGGTTTATTTTGTCAGTGAAAGATAGCACATAAAAAGGAAAATTGAAAAAATAACTTTAAATAAAAAGATAGAAACTCATTTGCATTTCATTGAGGGAAAAAAGTATTTGAACCCCTACCAACCATTTAGAGTTCTGCCTCCCACAGAGTGGTTAGACACTCCTGCTTAATTAGTCACCCTCATTAAAGACACCTCTCTTAACTAATCACCTGTCCACAGAATTAATCAATCAAGCAGACTTCAAACTCTCCAACATGGAAAAGACCAAAGAGCTGTCCAAGGATGTCAGAGACAAAATTGTAGACTTGCACAAGGCTGGAACAGGCTACAAAACCATTAACAGGAAGCTGGGAGAGAAGGTGACAACTGTTGGTGCAATTGTTTGAAAATGGAAGGAGCACAAAATTACCATTAATTGACCTCGCTCTGGGGCTCCACGCAAGATCTCACCTCGTGGGGGGGCAATGATTCTGAGAAAGGTGAGAAATCATCCAAGAACTACACGGGAGGAGTTAATTAATGACCTCAAAGCAGCTGGGACCACAGTCACCAAGAAAACCATTGGCCATGTATCATAAAATCCTGAGCGACAACCTCCTTCCTTCTGCCAGGAAACTGAAAATAGGTCGTGGATGGGTGTTCCATCACGACAATGAACCCAAAACATACAGCAAAGCCAACGAAGGAGTGGCTCAAGAAGAAGCACATTAAGGTAATGGAGTGGCCAAGTCAGTCTCCGGACCTTAATCCAATAGAAAACCTATGGAGGGAGCTGAAGCTCAAAGTTGCACAGAGACAGCCTCGAAACCTTAGTGATTTAGAGATGATCTGCAAAGAGGAGTGGACCAAAATTCCTGTGCAAACTTGGTCAAGAAATGTTTGACCTCTGTGCTTGCAAACAAGGTTTTTACCACTGAGTTTTTTGTTAGAGGGTTCAAATACTTATTTCCCTCAATGAAATGCAAATGAGTTTCTATCTTTTATTTAAAGTTATTTTTTTTACAGTTTTCCTTGATGTGCTATCTGTCACTGATAAAATAATCCTACCATTAAAATTACACTGTTCTGAGACTTTTCATTTCTTTGACATTGGACAAACTTACAAAATCAGAGAGGGGGTCAAATAATTATTTCCTCCACTGTATAAGTAATGTAACTTCTCACACTACTCAATAAACCTCATTATCATCTATATCTGTACCACAAATGTGACAATGCAATATTTAGTCTTAGAAGTTTGTCCAAATCTTGTCTTTTCCTAGGTGGTGAAGAGGACTATGTGCAGTGGTTGGCACACAGAGACTATAACTCTGACCCAGAGACAGACGGATGCCTTTTGGGCTACAAAGAGACGTTTAGAAGACTAAAGAAACTGTCCGAATGTAGAAATGGGAGAGGCTATGTGGTCAGCAGGCAGCAGCTTCCATGTCCTTGCACTAGAGATGACTACATGTGGTAGGAAAAACTGCAACAAACTAAAGTTTGAACTTCTGCTAATAACCAAACAAAAGTGTTTTCTGAACTGCTCTCTTGTCAACAGTGAGTATGGTTTCTATCGGCATGAAAACACTTCGGAGTGTCTCCTACAACCCGACTTCATGAATCAAACCCAGAATATTTGCTTAAATGGGGAGCTAGATGACCTGCAGTATACAGGGTAATGGTGAAATACATCTTGATTTTTTTTATATAGCAAAAACACAAACGTACATACACTTCATTGTTATAATTATACCACTGTGTTAAACAGGTATCGTAAGATTCCTGGCGATAAATGTGAGGGGGGTGTCAGGCCTCAGAGAAAAGAAGATGTTTTCACAAAGCTTTGTGGGAAGGAGATTTCACCAACTCCCTCAAATACGCATACTGAGAGATCAGTGAGTATGCGTTGCTCATGACAATCATTATTCACTATACAGTGGCCAAAAACATACCAATATGAGCAAAAGTTATGTATTTTGATCTTAAATAAGTGCTTTTTAAAAAAAAACATGGCTGATGAACATTTATGTATTGTCTTTCTATTTGCAGCCGGGCATGCTGGTTCTTATTGTGGTGTGTACTTGTGTGGGGGTCATCGGTTTGGTTATTACCGCAGCTTTCATAATCACTTCAAGAAGGATAAATTGTAGGCAAAGGTAAGGTCATGTGATTAAATTTGTTTTCATATGAAGTCAGAATCTCTATTGGTCAAATTCTGCCCCCTGCAGGTCACCTGTTTATCGCTTTTCGGTTCTGCAACTTCAAGAAGATGAACTGTGTGTTAGCAATGAGAGCAGCCCCAATGGCAAACTAAATGGTATTCACATCCAGGAGGACTCAGATGATGTGAGCTTGATGAATCAGTCAATATTATCCCCAATTATTTATAATTGATTATATATGTATTTTTGCATTCGCTTGCTGACTTTTTCAATTTCTTTTTCAGGATCTCATTGAATGAACAGCATTTAAACACTGGGAACAACTCAGGCTTTACAGACAAGTGTGAATTGTTTAAAATGAATCTCATAACCCAAGCACTGTGACTGGACAATAAATGCTCGGAAATAACGGTGAATACATTTCAAACCAAGGCAAATGATAACTTGCTCTGGTGAATTGACTTTCGCCCTCTCTGTCTTTTGCACTGGAATTATTCATATTCCCTCAAACTGCTGCTGGCAATCCTCCTTGAGCTTTGGGACTATATATTTTCAAATAGACCAATCTACTGTTTTTGAATTGTAAATACATTAAAATGCTTTTAAACATCTGAATTATGTATGCTCATCCTATCATCTACATTTAAATAATTGTGTTAATACACCATGAGAATATTATTTCGAATGTAATAGTTACAAAATTATACATTTATCTATTTTCTTCGTTTGTTTGTTTGATAATACAATATTATTAGAGACAGATGTCAAATGAGGAAGAGACCAAACAGTTGCTTGTTTTGGAAAACAAACAAACCGCACACCTCACATAGGCCTACACTCACCTCACACCTTCTCACTAACACACACTCTCTCACACATACACTACATACTGCACTACTCACCAACAAGAACCCGACTCTTACACATCTTCACCCATCTGACGCAAAGTTAAGGGTATAGGAAACGCATAAAACACTAAAACATCATAAATTCCCTATTTGAATATCTTAAAAATAATAATAATCTGTTCTTTTTGTATATATTTTGTATATATTATAATACAAAATTATATAATTGTGTATATCACTTTAAATCGAGCTAGTCTAAAACAAGTATGACGAGATATAACAAATCATGCAAATTTATATATATATATATATATATAATATGTATATATATATATTAATTATATAATTATATATATATATTAATATATATAATATTATATATGTATATATATATATATATATAAAAAAGCCTGAGCCGTGTGGGCGTGTCTGTCTGTAACACACGTACACACATCTGCACGCAGGCCCCTCCCCTCTGGTTAACCCGGATGTGTTGGGATACTTGTGTCGCCGTGGCACCAGGTACTTCTTTCTGTTTTCTTCTTCTTTATGCAATATCAGACTAAAAGTATACTCGTTAGGTTGCATGACTTTTGAGTTCATATTATATATCCGTTTTAAGGTTTATTCTTGTTTTTGTGTGTATATATTCGCCTCGTGCTAACGGCTACTGTCACTTTTAATGTTGTGAACTGAAAGCCAAACTTCAGTACTTCGCTTCTGCCATCATTTTCAGGCACAGTTGGGGGTTTACAGGATGAATGTGTTTGTTTTACATGTTAGATTGTGAGCTATAGTCCAAGCTAAGAATTTCTTTAATGTTTTATTGTCTCGTGTATAAGTATGATTTAATAAAACAATTAAGATGCTGCACACTAGCTCTATACTGTATTAGAATTAAAAAAAATATATTCTTAAACAGAAACTGGGCACTTTGTTTATGCACAGTATAAAGCAAGCATACATTAAATAACTGTGATGTTAAGTAAAACATGGTAAAATGTGTATATACTTAATGCTTAACTAAAAGGATAATCAGGTTACTCTGAATATTCAATAAGGAAATACATGATCACAGGGGAATGTGAAATATGAGTCTGAATCGGCCAAATATAGGCCTGGCCATTGTTTTGCTGTGTAATTAACACATATTAACACATATATGTAACACGTGACCCTATACCAGTCTCAAGTATACGTGGGTATATTTGGATCAATAGCCAACAATACACTCAAAATTATCCAATTTTCTTTCATGCCAAACATTTTTAGAATTTGAAGTAAAGATCATGTACCAAAAAAATATTTTGTAATCTTCCTGCAGCGAATACATCGAAACCACTGATCTATAATAGAGAACATTATATCATTATCACGAAACTTTTGAAATAGTAAAAGTAATATGCATAATAAGTTTTTATAAGTAATATATATTTATATATGGACAACTTTAAAGGCGATTTTCTCAATATTATATCTAATATCTAATTTTTTTGCACCCTCAGATTCCAGATTTTCAAATAGCTGTATATCTCAGCCCTAACTACACTAACATACCATACATCGTTGTAAAGCTTATTAGCTTTCAGATAATGTATAAATCTCAGTTTGAAAAAGAAAATGATAGAAACTCTACAGTATAGATTTCCGCCTGGTTTTGTGGTGGAATGTAGAATATCTTGAGTAAATCCCTGCAGCAGGTAACACAAGTATTGTATTTGGGATATTAAGGAATTCAGGTTTTTGTTACATGACGATATCTGATCTCCTGTCAGGTGTGAGGATATCAGTGTGGTGCTTTCGGAGCCATCAGGATGATGCGAGCAGGAGGTTTGTTCTGTTTCTTTCAAGATGAACTCTGCTTAAGTATATAATTACATATAACCGACGGCAAATTTTTGCTCATTTGTCGTTAAAAATATGTTGCGGTACATTGAAAAATTGCTGTAATCTTAACAATTGTTTATTTATGCTAAAGTAAACTAAATAGTTAAAATGAAGTGGGGTTTTGTTTTGTTATTTTTACAGGACTTTTGAAACTGGCAGTGCTGGTTTTCATCTTATTTTTAGTTGTGTTCCTGTCATTTGAGCTATTGGAGAGCAATATGAATTTAAATTTGGGAAAAGTACTTGGTGAGTTCATGCATGAAGCCGTTTCCTGCAACACACACAGAGCACACTGATCTGAAACAGCACACGTCTTTTGTTAGCAAAGTAACATAATACACTTGTTTGGTTGAGGAATGAGTGTTTATTTTAATGTTTGACATGGCATATTACTATTTGCTAATCAACATATGTTTCTCTACAGCACGATACGCACCTGCAGAGACTGTCCGTGAGTACATAGTTTGTTTTTACTACATATGATAATTGAGGATGGTGAACGAGGACCTATTAAATCCTTAAAGGTAGCTGGCTGAACTAGATGAACAAGCTCCTCCTGTCTCATTAAAACTAGATATTATAAAAAAGGAATTAAAATTTGATGCAGAAATTAATCGAGGTGGTTAAACTTTCCTGCGAATTCCATATTTGTTATTAGACATGTTGAGTAGCTGCCAGCTGCCATTTACTTTAGATAAAGTATGTGTGTTTAGGTGTGATCGTTTTATAACTTCAGCTACTTAAGAAGTGTGAAGACACCTGTCTGGTATATGTGTAAATAATATAAATGATTAATAAATCAAGCAGACAGAAGACATGTTTTTCTCTCTCTCACAAATGTGGGTTTATGGATGTATTAATGTTGTTTACAGCTACCAGGCCTCCACGGCACAAATGTGGCCTTTCTAAATCATGCCCCGAGGACCATTTCGCTTTTAAGATTACCAGTGGAGCAGCCAGCGTTGTCGGCCCGAAAATGTGTTTTCAAGACAATGTGTAGGTTTTCCACACATCTCTAATTGTGCAGTGCTGCTGAATAATCACTACAGAAATATATTCACTTCCTGAATAGGTAGAAGCATGAGAAGAATTTGACTGCTGCTGTTTAAACTCTTTCTTCTTTCATCAGATTTATGAGTGGAGTAAAGAACAACGTTGGACGGGGTATAAACATTGCTTTGATCAACGGTATGCCTCCTTTAGAAACATGTAGATGGTGAAACCTTTTAAACTGAACAGTTACTACATACTTCAGAGAAGTTGGACAGCATTAATCATCCACAGTAATTTTACAGGCAAGACTGGCGAGCTCACCAAGACCGATTCCTTTGATATGTGGTCTGGAGGTAAATCTGTTTCTAAATTTCATATCTTGCAAATTTTGCACGTGTAGAATTTGTATTGTACGAAAATACAACTTGACTGATCACCTTGCTAAAGCTGCTAGCCCCATTTTATATACTTTAAATATAAGTTTGTATTTTTGTAATTATTGGCTTATATCACTTTAATTAGGATTTTTTTTTAAATCTCTATAGGAAAAATATGTTTAAAACTCCAATGTGATACTAAAAACATGTATTAAAATAGCTTGTGCCTAATTACTCAAACCACATTCATTCATAGACGAAATTCTTATGATCAGACCCCAGTTTTGTAAAAAAAAAACCCAAAAAAACAATAATGGGGACTTGTCCCCATTACAATACAAATGTCTGTGATGATTCTAAAATAATTGTAATTACATTCCATATCATTACATTCCATAATTTAAAGAACTGATTTTTATGACAAATTAATTTACATGATTTTTTTATAGTCATTGATGATTATTTTTTTTAATTATTATTCACAGATTTTTGATTTCTGATAAATTGTTTTTAATACAATTATTAAATTCTTTAATTCTTAAATAAAATGACAGTTGTGATGGAAACAAATTATTGGATTTTGGATTTGGATTTTAAAAG
The DNA here is from genome assembly GCA_032359435.1 of Enteromius unitaeniatus. Taxonomy (NCBI): domain Eukaryota; kingdom Metazoa; phylum Chordata; class Actinopteri; order Cypriniformes; family Cyprinidae; genus Enteromius; species Enteromius unitaeniatus. The sequence goes on along the minus strand of JAUMHI010000037.1, from coordinate 9,678,070 downwards.
CTGATTTTTTTCTTACATAATTTAAAATGATCTTAAAAGGCCCTCTTGGAAGTGTGCTGAGGCCCCCTAGTGGTTTCCGGCCCCATGGTTGTGTTTATTTTTTAAGTGGCAAGAGACTAATTTAAATAACAGTTGAAAACATGTTAAGAGCTTGTTTATATTTGCAAACAGGACAGGGTCAAGAATGTTGAAATTACCCCCTGAAGTCGCATTCAAAGTTGATCTTTAAGTTCATTTAAATGCTCATTTGTGTCTAGATGTGAACCTGCTAATCAAATTCTTGAAGGAAATAGAAGATGGAAGTATTGTCATGATGGCCACTTTTGATGATCCTGCAACAAAGTGAGTCACTTCTCTAAATATTTGATCAGACTTTTACTGATATATCTGAACTTTTCCTATTTAATGTTTTTTTTTTTTTTTTTTTAATGAACAGGCTGAATGACGAAGCCAGAAACCTGATAGCAGAATTGGGTAGCTCAAGCATCAGCATAATGGGATTCAGAGATAATTGGGTGTTTGTTGGAGGCAAAGGGATCAAGACAAAGAGCCCCTTTGAGCAGGTAAATTTGCCTTGTCTTGTTTTCAGTCTGCAGCCCCCCCTAATGAGAGGCCATGTTCTGTTCAGATTTTCAGTTAATATCTAATAAAACATCTCTTATGTCTCCAGCACATCAAGAGCAACGCAGAAACAAACAAGTATGAAGGCTGGCCAGAAGTTTTGGAGATGGAAGGATGCATTCCTATGAAACATGAGTAGTTATTTTTTACGTACATCCTGGAAAAGGTTGAAAAGTTCAAAATTGAACAAATGCAAAGTTGTATTGTTCAATTAGCATTGACAATGATGCGAGTAGAGTATAGACTTTAAATGTGTTGCTTGACATCCTGTATTTTGAATCTTGCAAGTGCTCCTGAGCATGTATGTGCTTTACAGGGTTCCCACTACTTTTGAGCCGAGAGTTTCCATTACTTTTCTGCCAATTGTCCTTGATCACAAAATGGATTGCACTCGCCAAGACCAATATGTAGCCAGGTCAATATTTTAAAGCTAAAACTCGCTATAAAAATGTATAATCACCATAGAAATATCCAAAACTTCATTAATTTGGGGGAATTGTACAGCTCTGGAGTTCAGTCTTAAAGTTCCATGCCTGTGGGAGATCTGTTTTAATTTATTTAAATAACTGGTCCATAAACAGCAAGTTTTGTTTTTTATTTCTGTCATTTATGAGGTTTCAGTGTCATAAGGAAAAGTGAGATATTAAGGTTTACTGCATTATTTCTTGCCTACTGTTTTTTTCCTTTTCTCTCAAAAGGTAAATGTAGAGGGTTTGCGCTCATATTTATCACTGCACTATGACATTCTAAATGTTGATCATACTGGATAGAAGTTAAATGGCTGAGGGCTGCTGTCACCAAAATGTATTTATTTCTTTATGGTAATATTTATTTTTCTACTGGCAAAGGTATTTTGACTGCTGGACTTAATGGTAAATAATGAAGAATCTTGTTTTAAATCCTTGAATTTTAAAACCATTTTTCTGGTGTGTGTGTGATGAGTTGAGTTATTGATTTGATTTGAGTTATTATTTGTGTTTGTTTTAGACCTTCTACTGCTTTAACTACTGTTTTCAGCTTTATGCCTTTTATCTTAAGCTTTTGGGAATGTTGTTACTAATGGGAAGTTGAACTCTTGTCTGATTTCTGAGATCAAGCGGTATGCCTTGCAGTTGTTACATGACTTTAGCGTTGGTAGCAAGCAATAAGAATATCATATAACTGCTTTTATTACTAATTGTGCCTTCTGCTGTGTCAATCATTTGTGCTTTTCTACCAAGTAGTAAAATTTCCCACTATTATGGAATTATAATGCAAAACTAATGATCTCTACTTGTTCATGTTATAATTCCCTGCACGATTTTAACTATATACTGTGAACTGAAACCCATTCCTTTTGTAAGAAAACCAGTCGTGTGCCTTATTTACCACAATTATTAATTTTTTTAGAGTTTTATGTGAAATGATTGATGTTGCATGTCACGGCCTTAATGTGTAAAGCCGTTTAAGGAGTTCCTTTAGTCTAAATTAAATTGAAATCAAATAAATTGTGTGATTGTAGAGTCTTTTGTAATGGCTGTAGGATTTTTTTTGTATTTTAAAAAAGAAAAGAAAAAGGTTTCATTAAAATGAAGCTGAGCAAATGGTTGTTGCTTTCATTCCTAGGTTTTGTCTTACCTCTGTTTAGACTAAGTCCGAGAACCCCCAAGAATAACCCTAGCATCTGTTCTGCCTCATCAAAGCACGATGCACACATCCAAAATGGTACATGTTTACAAAGAAGTTTGTAGATTCTTGGAAGGCGTCCATTCAGCTCTCATTGGCCTAAGAAAAGACCAGAGAAGGTTTCAAAGTACACAGCTGCACAAGAAAGCGATGGCAGACTCCACTCCACTATCTCAACTGATGAAAATCATTTCTCTCAATAACAGATTTATTCCATTCTGAAAATATCAAAATATATAGATACTGACGTAGGCAACAATATAATGTACAGACCCAGTCTATACAAATGTCAATGTGCTGAGAACTACCCTTTATACCATCAGTGAACCTTATATTCTGACAAACTCCTTGTCTCAATGTACTAATTCTCTAAAACGAATGACCAGCGGGAAGTGGTGAACTTGAAGTGCTCTGAAACATGGTAATTCATTTATCCCGCAGCATGTGTCCTTCCCCTCCAACAGCTCAAATCCAGCATCATTATTATGGCATGGAGATATATACAAGTGCATGAAATACATCCATGAAATCCACTCAAGCTCACTGTATTCGAGGGAACAAACTGTAGGGAGCTTGTACAGCTGTACAAAAATGTTCAAGGTTCGATGCTGTCAGTTACCAGAGAACAATTTCGACCCATTTCAGTTTCTACTAAACAAAAATGCTGCATTTAAGACACAGTTGTGGTCCAACTAGTCGTTTTTTAATGGGACTAAGTTACTGTTTTAAGTCAAGTTGTTGGTTACTTGCCAAGTAATTCTTGCGTTTACCTAAAAAAAAAACAACCTTATTTTAAATAAAGATGCATTCAAATGATATTTACCTTAATTTTGTATTTTAGCATTTAATTGATATCGTCGACACAAGATGGCGTCGTATCTATTTGAAAGCGAGCTGTTAGTTTCCCGGGAGAACGTACTTCTACTTAGCGACTGGCCAATCAGAATCAAGAATCCCACAGAGGCGCATATTAAGTGGTTTTATCACGCTTAGCCCGTATTCACTTCCTTACACAACATCTAAAGCTATACTTTACTATCAGAAAGTCAATGTCTTAAAGTATACCTTCACTGTAAGTGGATGGCGTGCTTTGTGCAAAACCGAGAAAACGAGTGGAAATTATTTTAGGTTGTAATAGAATCGAACCCGGAACGGTCTTACTAGAATTAAAAAAAACGTTTGGCAGCTTTTCAAAATAACACAACCATCGTCTGTTAAATATCTGTGTAACTGAGACTTCTCCTGGGAAAATAAATGCATACAAAGCTTCAAACTCCCAACTAAATTGTACAGAAACAGCCCAGACACAGGGACAGTACTGAACAGAGCAATATTTTGGTTGCTGAAGATCACATAAATTAGAATCTCTACAATATGTAAAATAATATTGGTTAAAGTTAAAAATAAGATTTTTTTTTAAACAGTTAAAGAAAAAAAAGGCAAATACATACTTTTGGCTTTGGAAACAAACCTATTTGAACATGTCATAGATATAAGAAGCAGAGTCAATGGAGCATTTACACTCCAGAGGCAAAGATCATGTAGAGCGAAAGAGAGAAAAAAAAAAAAAAACAATACACGGTGTTGCAATGCATGATGGGAGACCAAGTCTCCTTACTAACACCTCGATAAGTGCAAAATAAATAATGCAATATCCCAATCCTGTAATCCAACAGATTTGGTACCATAGTAAGCTTGCAGAGATATGAGAGTGAAATGTGATAGCCAAAAAATAATCACATGATGTTCAGGATGAATTATTAAAAGAGGTGGATCTTGGCATTTCCAACGAGAGCTACCGGAAGGTTCTGAGACAAGTCTGAAAAGTCTTTGACAGCATAACAAGAGTTCTGGTTTTAAAAAGAAATGATGCTGCATAACACTGTCCTGTGGAGTATTTCATTTGTGAGGGTATACTACGGCATTGGGGCAAATTTTCCTGACCTCTGGACAGGGATACAAATGAAATTGTGCGCAGGGGGTTCGTTCGAGACCAGCTGACATTTAAAAACAGACAAAAAAAGCCTGTTTGCTTTGAGGCAAACCCTTCTGTCCTGTAACAGGGATTCTGAAGGATTTGCAACTTAAGGCAAAGGTTATTACGATTACTTTAGGCTTTTCGCTTTAAACCCATGATTCAATTTTTGGAAAGCTTAAGCATAAACGAAGATTCAATAGAAACGGTTTAGTTGTTCTGAGGGGAGAAAGAAAACGGACAAAATTAATTCAATACAATCAGAAGGTCTTGACTAACTAGCTAGAACGTGGTTGGAAAAAAGACGGCTGCTTCTATATGCTTGATAAATAACGTTTTGCATGCAATGAAAAAGTCCAAAAAAAAAAAAAAAAAAAAAAAAAAAACAAAGAGGCACACCCCCACCAATAATTTTTAGTTTCCGAATGAGTCAAATTTAAAGTAAATGACTAAACATTACTGCACAGGTGCCGACGTGGGCACCGTGTCATACATTTCTGCCCCGAAGCACTTCAGAACATTCAAATACATGATTTAATGAGATTAGGCCATAATAATATGTTTAAAAAAAATCTTAAAAGTGAACTTGGCAGGGCGGTGACCTGTGCAGAAATGTGTCAAGCATTACAGAGCATTTCAGTTGTGCTTCAACATACAGTAAATTGTTGCAGAGGCTGTTGTCAGGCAACGAGGCTTTCGGTTTTGCATGAGGACGTTCAAGACGTTATGCCGTGAAGGATGAGCCTGTGCTTTCCAATTAGGACCTTCACATCCCTGTTTTCTACCATCCAAGGCTGCGAGCGAAAAAAAAATCCAGAAAAAGTAAGGGAGGGACACAAACCGAGGAAAAAAAAAAAAAGAAGTCCTGACAGATCCTGTAATCACACGGTCACTGCTACATTTAAAACTGTGCATATCTCATACAAAGTTGAAAGGATTAAAAGACTAACACCTCTGAGCACTGTACTGGTTACTGGTTTGTGTTACATGCCCCTGGCTTCCTCCTCCAATTATGGGCTGATTGGCAGTATCCAGGACCAATAACATGGCAGCATTCTTTATTTAAACACCAAAAGTGGTATTGAGGTTTGGGGGTTCAGAATGGAAGAGGCGGAGAGTGGGTCGGACTCCTATCCAGAGCCTTCAGACCGGTCCATTAGGCGTGATCTCAGCTGAAGCAGGTGCCTCGACTCTGTAGAGGCATAAGAGAAGGTAAGAGAGTGCTTTTTATCTCATACAACATCTAATTAATACACATTTACCTTGTCTCTGTCACAGTGGTAGCATCTGACTCCTCTGTAGACGCTGAAGACTCGCTATTGTCTGTGATGCTGAGCTTCTCCAGGGCTTCAGTAGGCACCTCGCTGCAGAGAAACGAGTAAATACTAAATACCGACTTTATGTCAGAATCAACAGTGAAAGTGATCACTTTTCACCATTAAATTAGTTTAAAACTTGACGGAATCAACTGGGCAAGTGAAGAAACAAATTGACGATTTTTTGTTAATAGTATGGCGATGAATCACAACAAAGTCACTTTCAAAACAAACAGCTTTCGTTGGGAGCAAATTCACAAGCAATTTGAACCCTGCGAAGTGAAACGACTGGATTTTGTATGTGAAAAATTCATGAACTACGTAAATGTGACCTTAAGTAAATGACTTTGATATAAGGAAGTGTCCAAACGGGATTCGCTTTCAGTCTGGTCTCTCATATTTCTCTTCCCTTTCAAGTGGTTTGTGTAGAGAGCATAAATCATCACAGTACAGGTCTTTCGTCATCATCTTTTTAAAATAGAAATATCATTCCCTTTGTAAAGTTATAAGAATCATTTTTTTCCCCTGGAACTACATTAAAACACTAATGCTGCTATTTCTGCGCAAAAAAGTATTCTTGCCTTGCGGGTGCTGTTGTCTGGTTGGCAGGTGTTTTAGGGGAACCCTCTGTCTTATTTTCTCCAGGGTCCTCTTCACTGTCTGAGCCTCCAGACGAGCTGCTGTCTGAGGCCACCAGAGGGGCTTTTTGCCCAGTACTTCCTTCCCACGCTCCTGTGGCTGAAGCACTGCCAGCTGCTGATGCTGCTGCTGCAAAAAAATAATAATAATAAAGGGTCTAAACGACAAAATGTCAACTTTCTTAGTTTCGTGCACTACGTGAATGTATTTCACATTTTGTGTTTTAAATCTTTTCATAGCACTGAAAATACCAAGTAAAATGTGATTCCCCGTGATATTACCACTTTAAACATTCATCAGGCAAACTGAAAACAGAAAACTGTCTATTGGTGGTCAACTATTTTCCACACTGTGTATTAACAGAGTTAATATTCAGACAGAGTCAAACACTGCAGACTCACAGTTCTTCTCTTGGCCTTGTTGAGGTTGTCCCTCAGCCTGGCTGGACTCTGTGCTGTAATGTAAAAGTCAATGGATCAGGACTGATAAAGGCATTCCCATAGTTCAAACACAGCCCAACCAATATTACATCACTTTAAAAAACATTCCAAAACCATGTCGTAAGTGGTATTATACAACTTTGTACCTGCTGAAAGGCTGGAACTCAGTGAAGGAGGCCCAGCTTGTGCCCTGCGGACCCTCATCTCCCTGCTGAGGGGAGCCTCCCCAGGAGCTAGAGGAGCTCACCTCCGCCTCCCCAAAACTCGCCGTCCAGCCTGGATCTGTACATAAGCACAAAAAAATGCTCAATAAACAAATTCATCTGAAAGATTCAGAGTTGTGAGTGATGTTATAGCACTCACTTTGAGTCTGAGCTGCTGCAGACTGCTGAGGACTGGCCTCTTCCTCAACATCCTCTTCCTCAGAGGCCGACCCGCGGCCTCCACCCCCATTCCTCACTGCACTCTTGGGTGAATTATCTGAAGAAAGAGACACCCCAAACCTAGAAGGAATAAAAAGAAAATGTGAATTCAGTAAACAAAACAGGAGAACCTATTTCCTTAAGCATATAATCCATGTGCTGTACCTCGATCTAGATTTGATTTGTGTTGCATAGTTTATTTCTTTTTCATCCCAAATATCCTCCTCTTCTTCACAGTCATCGAACTGCTGGATTCTTTCTTTACAACACGCCTCAAAAGCTGCAGCATTGGCCTAAAGGAGCACAACAATTTGAATAAATCATCAAAACGCTTACAGCAGGGTTAAGTGATCATTTGAATAATGGACAGTGCTTTCAGTGGCTGACACTTACACTATGATCATCTGCATCTATATTGAAGTTAATTTCAGCAATTCGATCGAACGCAGCACTGCAAGATAGAAGGAGGTCTCTTAAAACTAACAATTCCTGACAATTTTCACCACAGAAACATCGGCACTGTAGATCAGCGCACGTCTCTGCAGCATTCCGATATATGCAAATACTTAGTACTGGATCTGAGAAACATTTATACATAAACGTCTTCAGCACTTACTTGATATTTTCATCATGTTCACTGAACTCCTCATCATTAAAACCAAACTGATCCACAAAGTTGGCGGTCATCTGCTGAATCTGATAATCAGAGAATGCCTAAAAGTGAAATAAAAAAGGTTAAATGCTATCCAATCAGCTGTAAGGAGTTTAAAGCAGAATCATGCTGGCTATTTATTTGTTGCTTGTTACCTGTTGGATGGATAGATCATTGGGGAAGGGGCTCTCCATGTCATCATCTTCACTAGATGAGTGTAAGTTATGGGTGCTCACCTGGAACACAGGATAAGAGCCAATCAGAAACCAGCATCAAAATATGCAACATGCTTTGTTTATTGCCTTTTGTCACTTTCGCTTTTATTCAAAGTTCACAATGAGCTGTGATAACTGGTTTCCTCTAAAGTAAAGGTTTCGTATTCATTGGGGAGTGATGTTCTTTTTTATTATGAATTTGTATTATTATGATTGCAGTGAAATATCATTAAAATATCATTAAAACATTGACTATTTAAATAACCTATCCACTAGTATTCATGTCTAACGTAATGAAATGTGTTCCTCACCAAATCCACTGTGTTTCTCCTGTTGGTCTCTCTCAGAGTCTCACCCACAAAACTCTCCCAGCGGCCTCTGCAGTCTTCAGGCAGCTCTGTGGATATACAAGTGATTATGATCTCAGGCATCATTGTTTTATAACCTCTGTGGCTCTTTTGACATATTCCTGCAAAACAAACCTTTAATTAGGTCATTAATTTGAGAGTGAGCCAGCCCTTTCTCCAGGTTTTGAACCACAGTGTTTGCAATTCTTGTCAGGTGACCCATGTTTCCCCTTCGCCTCCCTCCTTCAGCCCTGGAGATTAAGGTAGAGAAACTACAATCAGCAAACAGCAGAAACACTTCGCTGTGTGAACAGAAAGTGACTTTTATGGACGTTGCCATCTTCAACATTAATTGGGTAACTCTTGCTAACTTTTTTCTTTCGTTTTCTTGATTTATTATTTATGCAAAATAGCTATATGTTTCTCGTATAGGCCTGTTTATCCTTTATAATGTTTTTTCTCTGGTCGCGGAAGTGCTGCAGGCGTATGATATGAAATGGATATGATCACGTAAATCTTCGTCTTCTGTTGTTTGCTAGTTTTTGCGCATGTACAATGAATCTGCAGAAAACAAATATTACCATTTTTAACAGGTCACAGGCGCTTATCCTCTCTAATTGAATGAAATTCTCATTTAAAATAACGTGTCAGTTAACCGGGAATAATTGGTGAACGAGTGTTAGTTGTCGGTTACGAGAAATAACCGAGCATCCCTATTGACGACATGATGCATATCAAGAAGAGCTTCATGGGACTATCACACAAGCTTAGAAATGACAACAAAAGACATGAGAGGCTCTTACTGAATTTTGTCATTTTCCTCCCAAGCATCCAGAATCCTTTGCACCAGCCTGCAATGCTGAAACAGCTGAGCAAACAACCAGACATTAAGAATAGTGAACAAAAAAGCAAACAAAAGATTTTAGAAAACTAACAAAGAATATGCAGCAAACAAAACTGACACACAGTGAGGGATACTCAATACTTCAGGTCAGTGGATTGTTCAAAACCCTGAACCAAAGTGTGTGCAAAACATTACTGTTCAAAGATTTTTTTTTTTTTTAATCAGATAGTTAGTCCCATCCGAAATAGTACATGAAAATCGCGGACGACAGGTGAAAAGAATCGAAGCTCACATGTACAGTAGTTTAGAAAACTAGTCCCGTCCAAATAGGACTACAGTGCAATTCGGTATACATAGGTATACATCCCCATTAAAATGTCAAGGTAAAACTCATTATAGCTTGCATAGTATAGTCCCCAGTTCCCAACCCAACTTTGTCAATAGACTAACGGCGATATATTTTTAAAGTTTTTTTAAAATTGCGTGATAAGAGTCTCACGTTACGCCATCACGTTAGCACCGATAATGGCCCATCACTAATATACACATATGTAACGGTATCAAAATTTCACGGTACGTGCCGAGAAAACAAGGGCTCATGCGGCAGTACTGGAGGGGTTTGTCCAAGAAGTCTCTAGATTTGTCGTTAGTCGGTTTTAGGGAAAAATGTCACCAAGGGGGTCTGTAAAGTCACTACATATTGAGACAAAGTCACTAAGTTAGCAACACTGATCTGTATTGACAACAGACCACAAAGAATGACGGCCATGCCTGGCTGATGGGAATTGTAGTTCCCGCTACCTCCCGTTCGCTCCATTCGCCTGAGCCAACTTTCTTCAGAAGACCTATCGTTTTATTGAGTCATGTTACCACGGTATTATCGGAAAAATTTTATATTGCGGTATGATGGTATCTACAATACCGTAACATCCCTAATATATATATATATAAAAAATTATTTGATTTGATTAATTTATTTTTGTATAATTATTCATGACTTTGTCACTTTTGATCAATTTTATGCATACTTTGATACTTTCATATTTTTATACAGTAATATAGGCCGGTGTGTTAAGTAGTGAAAATGTTACTGGTGCTCATAAATGCAAGCATTAAGGCAATATGAAAATAGGCACCAAAAAGGAAGTGGTCATGATTGAAAACAGATATGAACTAAAGCAGATGACCTACATTGGCAACGAGAGCATCTTGAATGGGCGTGTTTGCAGGGTCTGAGGTGCTGTTCTGGCCAGGTGTTCCCTCCTCCACTGGGCTGCCTGTGCCTGTAGCTGGTCTCTCCTCGTGGTTCTGCAGACCTGGATTCTGGAGGTCCGCGTGGACAGAGTGGTTCAGGATGGATGCCACACACAGTTCCACTTGCAAGTGCAAGAAGTTATTCCAGGTGTATTTAAAGAATAAATCCTGCAACCAGAGAGAAGTGGAGAGAGAAAGTGAGGAAGGGAGAAAGAAATGATGAAAAACAAGATCGCCCACCCACAGCCAGCTCATAGTGTTGAGTCTGTGATATTCGATGTGTGTGCGTAAGTGATTTACCAACAGCAGGTCCATGGTGTTGAGTCTGCAGATCTCTTGGCAGATGCTGATGTCGCAAGTCTGCAGAAGAGAAGCCACCAGTCTGGCCACATGAAGGCGGGCGCTCCCCAGGGGCTGCTCCAGAACGCCCACTGTAGTGAGTATTGCACTTCTCTGTATCACAGTAAGTGACGGGAGATTGACACATTGTTAGAGGGCTGTCACTCTCAGCATTGCACAGTGATTGTTGAGACAGAAGCTCTGTTCCAGAACTTAGTGCGCTTCCAACAAAGGCTGACACACTTTACGGCATCATTAAAATGATGCTTCCCAAAATTCAGCAGGAGTGTTGGGTTACCTTCAAAGACTTCATAAAATCACGATGAAAAGGAAGTAGCTACTGTTACTGTTATGTACATCTGAGTGCAATAGATTACCGAAAAAGAAAAAATATATAGGGCAAGAACTAAGTTCTTCCCATCATTTGCTGACTGGATTTTGAGATGTGGGCACTGCACCCAAAAAATAATGTGAGCTTCCAATCAATTGTGAAGAGGCACGGTTTAACTAGAGAAGTCTGTAATTTCACAGGAAGTTTTGGTTTAAAATTTTCAAAAGACTATAAAAATAGAATGACATCCATGGCAGAATTATTTGAAATAAGATCGATAACATGCATTTTCATACCAACTTTCTTTAAAAAAAAGTTTTATTCCAAATACTTGGGTGCGGCATGTGTTTTGAACTTAAAAATACTAATTTACTAACTCATTTAAAAGTGGCACATATGATTTTACTTTAGTTATACACAGCAAGGCACCTTAAGTATGAAAATAGAGCAACAAACTTTAGCTTAACACACACAACAAAAAGCCCTGAGATGACATTTAAGCCCAGATGGAGTTGCTTATGAGTGTGTGCGTGCATGCTGGTACCGTAGGAGGGTTCAGTAGGAGCTGCTGGAAGTCCTTTAGATGAGGCTCAATAGCACGTAAAATACTGCTGTTGACAGTGTAAGACCTTTCACATCCCTGAGAATACAGGTCCATCAGACCCTCCAGCCTAACAACATCAGACACAGAGATAAGAAGGTCAAAAAACAATTACAAAAAAGGAAGAACAGCAAGTGTCCAACGTCTGATTAATTTGAGATTAATTAGGCCCTTTAATGGATGAACTCACCCTGACCTTCGTGACTCCAGTAACGTAAGAAGCACTTGCGTTCCATTGACGACAGACGCTTCGGTTCTTTCCCCTTCAAACATGTTCTTCAAAAGCTCTGCCACATTCTCTTGTCTACAAAGACATAAACATAAACGGATGAGATACAAAAACAGCCTTTTCGTACAACAACAGCAGTTGCTACAGAGTGTGCAAATTCTTACACATGGCTCACTGTGTTACATGACCGTGAACTAAGCTAATTAAATTAAGCACTTACGACTCAAGGACCGCGAGTAAGGGGTCTGGTTTGGTGACCTCTGACAGCTGATTAGACTGGTCTCGACTAAGTCGAATGATGTCACAAAGAGTCTGGGATGCATTAGATTGTCTCTGCAGAACAACAAGAATGTCCTTTTTTTTTTAAACTTCCATAACTGAAATCATGTGGGCTGGGGTTGAAAAGTGCAGTATTTTGTACCTCTTCATCTCTCCCTGTGTGCATGAGCTCTGTGAGTCTCTGGATAAGTCTCTCTTCATTCAGCCACTGCAAATACATTCATTCACAGACTAGAATCACAGCCCCGTAACAATGAGTGAGGATTCAGTCAGGGCTTGGAAGACAACAGTCAGGCTAAATGCAGGTCAATGTCTCATTTACGCAACTAAATCACTTATTAATGCTGCTTAAAGGCATCATTTCCACAAATGGTTCAGGCTCCTAGAAGTAGATCAATGTAAAATGCTTTTGAACAAGATTAACCATCATATAACTCACTTGTAGAGCCAACAACACATGGAATCATTCACAGAGTGCATGTTATTGGATTTATATATGTAAATATTAGTGTGCTTACATTGAGGACCTCCATCCTTAAGGGGGCAGGCTCTACACAGCTGATGAGGCGCAGCAAAAGGTCCATCATGGCCGAGGCATCAATGTGATTCAGCACCAGACTGATAAAGTTGTGTTTTTTCCTTAGGAAAGAGATTACCTGCATGTGCAACGACAGATAATTTACTAACTAAACAAATCAAACATATATAACCCCCATATTGTCTTTGTGCCATGTTGTGCGTGTTCATATTCTGATTAGTGTGCATCAGGTGTGAGTACCTGGTCTGTTTTACGTGCAATCAAGTTGCCGATGGTTTTGCTGAAGAAGGACGCCAGCAGGGGATTAAGAGGAGGCTCTTGCTCCAGAAAGTGGTAAAGCTTTTCCAAAAGGGATTCATCTCCACCCAGCTTATCATTGATAAGAGCCACATCAGAGGTCAGGAGCTCACAGGCAATGTTTGGAAACCTAGATAAACAAACCAAAACATCTATATTAGTTACAAGTAATATGTGAAAACAATCAAACAGCAAATGAAAGAAGCCAAAACAAAAATCTATGATGACCAGGCCTTTAGCATTACAAACTAAGCCATTTTTTAAGGGTCGAATGAAGGCATTTCAGAAACTTGCTCTGCAGCACTACTTATCTTCTGCTACTCCGATAACACTAAAGTAAATACTGGTCAACTCAGCAGTGCAGTGTTGCCAGAGCCACAAGAGAATCCTATTGTAGGATTCTGCATTTGACAAAAATATCACAGAGCAAAAAATCTGGATCAGCGCAGCAGAGAACATATTTCACTCAATGTAATAACATTTCACAATACTTGGAGAGAAAAGACATTTTGAGTGAATCCGCTTGTTCATTTCAAGACAAATGATTCTGCCTCCTACACACAGAAACAAATCATTAGTTTTAAATGAACTCTTTCTCCAACCATATGGTCCCAACAGAGAGCGCTAAAACTGATAGATTTCCACCCTTTAGAAGATTAGTTTATTAAACACAACCCTCACAAACATAGCAACTCTGATTCAAAACATAAATGTAGCACAACATCACCTCTCAACTGTCTAATTTCTTTTTCCTGTTCCTCTTCCTTCATTTGTCAATTTAATTCCACTTCTCTGCACTTCTACATCTTCACTGTCAGTTTTATAGCCCTCTAGTAACCAGGAGCTCCAGACATGCAGGGCTACCAGTGAACAGCACATGTCCTCCCATCATAATTTAGCAATTCTCAGTACCAGTTGGAATACTTTTTACTGCCAGACATATGTACATCTAGGCTACAAGTTAATTGCTCTGAATGAACATTCAGTGCAGTCACATTAGCAAAGTAAAATCAGTCCACTGTTTACTGTCAATAGTGTAGTAATGTATAAAAGCCCAGCTCTTTTGGTCCACACAGCAAACACATGCAAAATCTGCAAAATCTTCCTTTTTGTGCAAAACTCTATAGATTCCTCCTTTGCAAATGAACTTTTGACAGTATATGCATCTACAGACACCCTGTCCCAAACTCAAGCAACTGGCTTAGCCAAAGTTTCACTGTCTGGGTGGTCAAAACTAGTGGTGCAAAGCCGTGTCTCTTGTCTTACTTGAAGCGAGTTTTCTCCTCCAGGTCAGCAGGGGGCTCTTCCGTAATAAGGGTGACCAGCTCCTGCATACAGTGATCCTTGGAGAGAAAGAGCAGGAGCTTGCGGTTCTGTGCTTTGCACTCCTGCAGGACATCCTCCTCTTCCATCAACTCTCTCAGAGTGACTCCCTCTCGATCCAGCAGCTGGTCGATATGGGACGTGTTGTTCAGGTCAAACTTCCAGAACATGATGGCGGCGGTGGCTGCTGCAGCAGGAAGCCCAGGCCTGAAGAGAAAGTGAGGAGAAAAAACTATTGCAAAGATAGTTCTAGATCCTAGACCTAAAAATCCAATGCATTGATCAAATTACCAAACATTTTTGACTCAAATGCCCCCTGTTATATCTACACGATATGTAATAACGTTGTAATTTAAATGTAATTTTTATTAACAGAAGCAAGGAGTATACACAATTTTGTGTTTTTAACATTTTATTGAATGCTGTTCATGAAACAAGTTATTTAGAGTTTGATTATTTTAAAATATTAGTGACAATTTATTAATTTAAATGCTTTTTGATGATCTTGAATGCTACTTGGAAGTTTGCTGGTGGCGCCTAGTGGACCCCAACCCCCTCGTTGAGAACTACATTTTAAGACATGGGAGATGTCTTAAAAAGCAGCTGTCTATGCAAGCACTAGGCAGCCTAATAGGTTTTGGAACAAAGCTATACAATGAGTGGGAGAGGGAGGAAGAATAGCGATGGAAAGCAGAACTAACAGATGAAAGAGAATCTGGATAACAGACGAACAAGGAAGAGGACAGAAATAATTGATGGACCTTTAAAGCATCCAACTAACACATCCCACTCAAAAAAAAACATGAGGCAACTGGAGCATAAAGAGCAACTTTCCTTCTTTCAGTACTGATTGAAATCACCTGGGTTGCGAAGTGTTTTTAACAACTCTGGTCATGAACAAAGCAGACCTTTCCCACAAGATGACTGATACCCACGCATCACACCCTGGGCGATACATTTCACACAGCCTGATAGGCTTTGCTTGCTCAAAAAGATGTGATCTGTTAGTGAGTCTATATAAAAAAAAAAACTCTTCAGGAATATGAGCTCTGGAACATTAATAGCATTTGTTAAATAAATATTTTTTACCAGCTGATGAAACGTGTGAATCCTTAGTTACACCTCCTCCACAGGCAGACAGGCATTTGAGTGGCAGAATGCAGACAGCACAGAATGACCTAGCATTAATCTGCATGAGGTCCACTTCCCACCAGGCCTTCCTCGAATACACGCCTCAGACGGACAGGCACTGGGGAAAAGAAAAGAGAAAATGCAAACCCTTCAAAATAAAATATATATATATAATAATAATGCAGGCAGAGGATGAACAACACTTTAAACCAATGTAACAAATAACAGAAAGAGGAAATATACATCAATGTATAAAAAATAAATAAAAACCCACACACATTACATCATATAGTCTAGGAACCTTGGACTAAAATCAGAACTATGGAAAGTCTCGTGAACTGAAAATAAAGTGTGAAAACGTCATTTCCTTATCAACAGTTGACAAATAAGTTGGCATACAAACAGTTGGCATATAAACACTCTCTTCCTCAAATTTACCCCTACACACTAACTCTCTAGCAGACATGCAAACAGTTCTTTTACGTTTGCTTAAATGGCATTAAGTGGTTTGTACAAGTCTTGAAAGGAACAGTTCACCCAAAAATGTAAATATGCTGAAAATGTACTCACCTTTAGGCCATCCAAGATGTAGATGAGTTTGTTTTTTCACTTTGGAGAAATTTAGTATTACATTACTTGCTCACTAGTGCACCCTCTGCAGTGAATGGGTGCCGTCAGAACGAGAGTTCAAACTGCTGATATAAAATCATCACAATAATCCACACAACTCCATCAAATAACATCTTGTTAAGCAAAAAGCTGCATGTTTGCAATTAACAAATCCATCTTTAAGATTTCTTAGTTCCAAACATTTCTTCCACCATACAGAATTGTGCTTTTCCTCAGTCAAAACGTGATCTTGCTAGAGAAATGTGCACCATTTACAATTGAAAACAGTCCTAAACAAATATATGGTGGATTTTGATGTGAGAGGACAACGGGAGATGGAGTGGTTCATTGGGAGAAGTGTTATTATGGACTTAGTTTGGACAGAAGTTAAAACGCCTGGAGAACAGACAAACGAAGGGGAAAAATAATTGATGGACCTTTAAAAGAACTCAATTAACACATCCCACTCAAAACATGAGGCAACTGGAACTTAAACAGCAAGTGACTTTAATGACAAATTTGTTTCTTACAAACATGCAGCTTTTCGCTTTACAAGACATTAATTAATCGACTGGACTGGATTAGTGTGTTGTTTTTATCAGCTGTTTGGACTCAACTTGACAGCAACTATCCACCATAAACTGGTGAGCAATTGATGTAATACATTTCTCAAAACATGCTCCAATAAAGAAACTATTTACATCTTGGATGGCCTAAGCACGTTGAACATTTTCAGCAAATGTTCATTTTTTGGGGTGAACTTCTCCTACTTCCTCGCTTAGTCACATTTACTACAGTTCTGTGAATTCTGCCGGGTGAAATCCAGTAATAATTCCAAAAGGAAAAACATTTGTCCTGTGCAGATTTCGCAAGAGCTTCACATTTAAGATTTACTGCATTCACAAACACAATGATTAGAAAACACTTCATTCTGCTTCATCGCTCCAGTATTGTCTACAGAAAACAGCCCTGCAAATTTTGCCCTTCAGATCAAATTCTACAAAGTTAAAATAAAAAAAAAGGTGCCACTACATGCACTTTCTTCCTAAATTAAATTCACACATCTTGTGCGCATATGGCACACTCAAAACAGCAGCTGGAAACTGCTTCCTTGAGCACTACATATTCATCTGATGACAAACGACACAGCGAACACATACCGGAAAGAATATCTATCATTGACCTGCAGCTGTGCAAGCTTTCGTTTTTGGAAAAAGTAGCCAAAAAACAGACAAGGGGACTTGTTTCCTTCTTTTCTGTGGACTTGACGGTGCACGTGCAGTGCCACAATAACAAGCAGAGAACTCCCCAGTCTCTTCATCAAAAATAGTAACAGGCAGCAACATTTGCACACAATACAAGCTGCCACACACAGCAGACACGAGCAGGGATGTTGCATGAGATCTCTGACAGCAGCTGAGGTCAAATAAGCTGGCATTGATTGCACAACTGTCCAGAAGCCGCCTACTTAGGAAGTTGATCCAGCAACTTGTTCTGACCCCTGGACCCCCGGGGAGGGGGGGTGTTCCTGCATTACAAAACTACAAATAAGATCGCATTGGTCAAACTGAACGATCGTGTTTACAAACCAATAGTTAAATACCAACTAGTGCATTACTCACGATTTGAATCAAACGTTGACAACACACACATTACAGCATTTTCACACCTCATACAGCCAGGACGGGTACAGTAATCGCACCCCTGTCAAATTCCCAACACATAACGATGATTTTAAAAGCACAAAAAAGAAATCTTGGCTGCATGTTTACAACTGGGCCCCGCTAGCATAAGCGGCTAGCATTAGCGACAAAACTGGTTTCCGTATTTCAAAAAAACACCCCCAAACTCGAAAACAACTCAAATAAACGCTCAATTTAGTGCTCGAAGTGGGTCACCGGACGCGTACAGCACCGTTTACCCCCGAATGTTTTCGGTTTGTTTGTTTGTTTGCTAGCTCGTCTGGCTAACTTCAGCCGAAAAGAAGTTTCTTCCGATCCGAAACGCCGCGTTTTCTAAGCGAAACATTTGGGAACAAGCCCGGTTTGTGGAGAGGCACACAGCGCCGGTGCTCTCCAGGCATGTAAGCAGGCTGAGCATGTCCGCTTACCCCCGGTGTGAGTGTCTTCAGACGGGCTGCTGCTGCTCCGTGAAACCCCGCGGCTGCCACGAGACCGTTTTCCTCTCAACTATCTGCCCGGGCCACGAGCCATCGTCCTCGCCCAAAGTTGCTGTCCTGCTCCCTCTTATCGATAAATCGGTGTTTGGGGGAAATTATCCCGCTCTTAGCGCCCGTGCAGAGTTGTCTCGGCCGCTCACGCGCAAGGCGAGGGAAAGGGGGGGGGGATCGGAAAATAAAAATCGCTCATATGTTTGTGTCCAAAATGGCGAAACTCTGTCATGGGCGCCTGCGCATCGTGCATTTCACATTTCACTAGTCTGGACGAGATGAATTCATAATAATAATAATAATAGGATAATAATAAAAACGACGTGTTTTTAATGAATTAATAAGGCTATTATAAGCTGTTTATTTGAACATGAGATTTTTCTATTTAAGCAACATTAGAAGAAACAAAAGTCAAATCTAAAAGCTTTTAGAAGGGCTTTGTACCATGATGATACTAATTAATTTGCTGCATGACTTTTCTTTGTGTTATAGACATGTTTTTGTTTGTTGAAAATGTTTTTCGTGCGTAAATGTACATACATAACCCTCTCTTTAAGCAAAAAATATTATTGATTAGGACAATTCAAGCCTATTATAAAAAGGAAAGGCCAAAATATTAAAGCATCTACTATATGTTTGACTTATTCTTTGATACACTCCACCCACCCACTCTCTTTTTATCTTTTAACCTTCGTCGTGTGTTTAAATACTATGTTATTTTAACTCTATTATCTCTTATACACGTGAAACTGCTTCCCATTGTACTTGATAGTTGAATCAAGGAATAACTTTTTATTTTAAAGTTGTATCATTTTATGAATCCTTGAAGAAGCATTAAAATATCCGTGTTGCCCTGGTTAACCAAACCAATCCACACAGGTCTATATTGGTAGCAATAACCAACAATACATTATTCTTTTATGCCAAAAATCATTACGATATTAAGTAAAGATCAATATTTTGTACATTTCCTAACGCAAATCTAGCAACCTTAATTTGTGTGTGCATCGAAGGACTTTATTTGAACAGCTGTTAAGGCTAATATTTTGAGTTATTAATTTATTTTCACCCTCCGATACAAAAGGTTGGATCTTAGCCACGTATCGTTTAATCCTAACAAACCATACATCAACGAAAAATATCTATTTATGCTTGAGTACTCAGATTATTAAGGCATTCCTCTCCGAGGGAGGGCGCTGTTCAGCCTCAATGGTTGCCCGAGGACGAGACCATTCACAAAAGCGAGCGGTTCTCAAATGCATTTTTAGGTCACAATGGACCCATTTGACAGCTCCGATGCTCTGGAAGGGCCTTCAAAGGCCGCGGCGACAAATACCGAGGTACCGGTCCCGTGGTCGCGTTTCTCTGCCTGGCTCGAGTGTGTGTGCGTCGTTACCTTCGACCTCGAGCTCGGACAAGCCATAGAGGTACACAAACTACGTGCATGTACTAACATTACTTTGTGTTTGTTACAAGCAAACAAATTTGATGAACAATAAAAAATGCAAACGTCCTGACTGTAGTATCATCAGGACTGTAACCACAGCAGCAGCATCAGCATCACCGTGTATCTTTAACATTCTTTCTGTTGTTATCAGCTCGTTTATCCTCATGATGTCAAACTCACAGAGAAAGAGGTAAGATTAATTGTTTTTAGTCATTTATTTTCCAGCAGTATTATGAATAAATGGGATTTTCAAAATATATATTTTTTCTACAATGCCTCTAAATGTGTCTTTTAGAAAACCAGCATCTGTTACTTATCGTTTCCTGACTCTTACTCAGGTAATGTGCTTGCACAGGCTGATCTGATAAGTGCTTTCATGATAAACAGCTGAAACATGAGCATTACAGCTCAATCACATGAGTGCATGTTTATCCCAGGATGCCTCGGGGACACTCAGTTCAGCTTCAGACTGCGGCAGTCAGTGGGCCGCAGCAGCTTTTGGTTTGGACAGGAGGATGTGTACAACAAGGATGCACCTATGAGCCTGCAGGTTAGAAATAGTCTTGCTCTGAATTAAGACATTTCCCAGCATCGCAACTGATTGATGTGTGCTTTGAACCGATAAATGGCATAAATAAAGTGTGCATGTAAACCACCGTACTGTCTTTCAGAAGGAGCATGCACATTTCCACGGGTATGTGTATTTCAGGCAAGTGAAGGATGCATCTGTGAAAAGGGGATACTTTCAGAAGGTGTGTAACTGAAATGAAAGATACACGTTTGTTCTGGTTTTTCACTACGAGCTTTTCCAGTCTATTTAGACGTTACACTTTAATTGTTATAGAATCAAGGTCCTTGTAGTTAAAAAATGTATACTAAAAATAATGTGCCGTACATGATTTCAGTATTTCTATATCCCTAGTCTCTGGTGGTGGTGTCCAGATTGCCGTTTGTGAACCTTTTCCATTCGCTGCTGAAGGTCATTGCCCCGGAGTACTTCGAAAAGCAAGAACCTTGTCTTGAGACAGGTGAGACCAACTTGGGAAAAAAAAAAGGTTGAACACAGTAGTTGACCATGTCACTTTTTTTATATTATTTCAGGTCTTACATCCTACAACAGAAAAAATAAACCCCACAATGACAGTGACCAAGCAAATAAATGCAGTAACAATAGTATAAAGACGACCGATTATTTCCATATCTTTACCAAAATACTGTAAAGCACATACTCTATTTCTCCCACTCTCTCTGCCTTACAGACACACACACACACATAGGCAACCCTTTGAAAGTCTGGGGTCAAGAATTTTTTCAATAAAATTAATACTTTTATTCAGCAAGAACGCATTACAATTCTTGAAAGTGATAGTAAAATAAATGCTGTTCTTTAAAACGTACTGTTCATCGGAATCCTATTTAAAAAATATAAAGAGCCGCAATTGTATTTAACATTGTTTATAATACAAATGTTTCTTGAGCACCAAATCAGCATATTAGAATGTTTTCTGAAGGATCATTTGAGGCTGAAGACTGGCTGTTGAAAACATCATAGGAAAAAATGACATTTCAAAATGTATTAGAAATGTATGGAATTGTGGGATATAAACTCACAAGAGCTATAAAGTCATAATTGCGAGTTATAAACTCTGAGAACATATCACTCTTTTTTTTCTGCTCAAAATTGGACTCGTAATTTTATGTCACAAAACTTTGTCACAAACTGACTTTTTTTCTCTTAATTGCGACTTTGTTTCGCAGTTCTGAGAAAAAAGTCAGAATTGTGAGATAAAAAGTCGCAATAACCTTTTTTATTTTTTATTCAGTGGTGGAAACGGGTTTCAATAGAAATCTGTTATTTTAAATGGTAATTATAGTGTTTTATTGTTTTTTTTCTTTTCTTTTTTTTTCTTTTTCATTTATTAATGTAGCCTAACTGAAACTGAAAAATGTTACTTACTCCAAATTGGGAATGTTATTGTTTATATAATATATGTACATATTATGTATGTCCATATATCAATTGGGTAATTCAGCAAAGATTTACATAAACTTGAAAACCACCCAAAGCACGCCAGCATTCATATACTACTTTTAAAATGTCAAACAGACAGCTCAAGTTATTCAGTCATATTGGTTAATATATTTCAGTCTGTAATGAGATTGACCAATGGCCAGCACCAGTACCAGGGCAGATACTCAACCTACCCGTGATGGGTGTGGTGATGCAGGTGAGAAGATTATGAATGGAAAAACTTTTACAATTCTTATACATTTTAGTACAATTGCACTTACAGCATGTTATTGGTGTTTTAAAGTGTCTTATCTAATTTTGTTATCCATTCAGTTGATCAAATGCTAATTTTGGATTTGCAGGTCAGAATTCCCTCAAAAGTTGAAACACCAGCTGGAAGCCCTGTCAAACAACCACAAACAGAGGTGCCAACCTCATGCAACTATGCATACAATCACGGCCATATGCTTTTATTATAACCTATGCTATCATTTTTTGCAGAATCTGCTCCCTGCCCCTACGGTTCTTCCATCAGTTCATGAGTTAGATCTGTTCAAGTGAGTATTACACCAGTTGTACACGTTATGTGTAATTACTAAACCATCTGTTGATTTTACAGCCCTCACTAATAGCAGCCCTAATTGACCTTCATGTAATCAGATGTTTCCAGTCAGTCCTGATTCACGTGCAGATGCTCTGGGAGCTCATGTTGCTTGGAGAGCCTCTGGTTGTTATGGCACCCTCTCCAACCGTCTCCTCGGAGACCGTGTTGGCCCTGGTCAGGTATGGAGATTTCGTTTTCAAAGCTCTCCTTTCAGAAGCACATAAACAACCTAAGTAACTATTAGGAACTTGACAATGACAATAATAGCTGATAGGGTTTCTATTGGTCTGTTTCTGTTCATGTTCATGTTTATTCATCAGCAAAGTGTAAACCATGCAATTTCAGTTCAACTGTTTTTATGAAATTGCAAAAGCTTTTTTAACATAAATAGTTATTAATTAATTTTAATTAGTTAAGCATAATAAACATATTTTAAACCGATTTTTAACCATTGGTAGTAAAAAGTGGAGTTTTGCAAAAATTGCATGTGTATTTTATATGTTTTATGTTCACCGTTTAGCACTATCGCCCCTCTGCACTACTGTGGTGATTACAGACCATACTTCACCATTCATGACACCGAATTCAAGGAGTACACGACCAGGACTCAGGCTCCGTAAGCACAAAGTCACAGTGTCTCTTTAAAGGATAATTTCATTAAACATTCTGTTATTGTTTACTGATCATTATGTCTTTCATAATGATTCTAAGATAAATTTTTGAAGAATGATCTTGTAATGAGCTTTCATGTAATGAAAGTGAATGTGCACTGGAACTTTTAAGCTGCAAAATTACACAAAGGCATTGTTTTGTTGCTCCGGCAAAGCTATCACTGCATTAAAAGACTTGGATTTTCTGCTTTCAGGCCCAATGTGATACTCGGTGTTACAAACCCTTTCTTTATAAAGACCTTTCAGTGCTGGCCACACATAATTCGCCTCGGAGACTTGAAGTTGTCTGGTAAATTATGCTCCATTTTTACAGCAAGGCTCATCTTTTAATTACATAATATTTGGCATATTGCACATGAGAGAGGTCTGAATGGAGTTTCTTTGCAGGTGATTTACCAAAGCAAGTGAAGGTCAAGAAACTGGCTAAGTTAAAAACACTGGACACTAAAACAGGTACGCAAGTAATTTTAGATTAATCTTATGTGCTGAATAAAGTGTGAGCATATATATATATATATATATATATATATATATATATCTGTGGTCTCAAACTCAAATCCTGGAGGGCTGCAGCTCTGCACAGTTTAGCTCCAACCATATCTAAATCATACCTGTTTGGAGGTTTCTAGTGATCATGAAGACCTTGATTAGATAGATCAGGTGTGCTTGATTAGGGTTGGAGCTAAACTCTGCAGAGCTATGGCACTCCAGGAATTGAGTTTGAGACCAGTTTTATATATATATATATATTTTGTTTCTCTTATGCCATAAAGGTATATACACTGCATACAAGTCCTTTTTACACAAAGATAAAGCCCTCATCAAACGACTCTTAAAGGTAGGCTGCAAATGAATTTATTCTTGAAAAATGACATTCAAGTTAAAAGTAAAAGTACGATATTCAACTCCTTGGTTTGGTTTATCATGTTTACTTTTAGGGTATCCAGAAGAAAAGGCCATCAGAAGTGCAGAGCGCCATTTTGAGGCGGCATCTGTTGGAGCAAACACAAAGTTTCATTCTTCCGCTGGTAACAAGTTTAAAAATGTTTCTGCACCTTGTTCAGGGCTTAATGACAGCTTTACTCTTTCATTTCATTCACTAAGCAGTATTGAGCACCACACCCATTCTTTTCTTTAGGAACGGTATCTGGAAAGCCTCATGCCGCCACAGAGATCTGTGTCTCCTTGGAAGGTTGGTTAATCAATTTAAGGAGATGTATATGAGCCAATTTCCATTGATTATGTTGGACCTTAAATATGAAGTTTTGAGATTCAAGTGTTAATAAAGCAGTTGTGTGTGTATGTATGTCTCAGACCCCTCCTCAGATCCGGTCTTTCAGTCAGGATGAGTTCATGAAGACACTGGAGCAAGCAGGGCCACAGCTAACTCTGAAGGGAGATTGGACAGGCCTGTACAGGTAACAAAATCATCATAAACCCATTGGCATCAGAAATCTGTACAGTCTATCTAGGCTTATGCTGATGACAAACACAGCCCAGGATATTCGGGAATTAAAGACTGAAACTTCCTGCTAATTGTGTTTATAATAAATGTTTATATGTGGCTTTCAGGCGTTTCTTCCGTTCGCCAAATTTTGATGGCTGGTATCGGCTCAGGCACAGAGAGATGACTCAGAAAGTGGAATGTCTTCATTTAGAGGCCATCTGTGCGGCTGTGAGTATGATATTGCATCTGGATTCGGTCTCTGCTGATATCACTACACTTCTTTTTTCAAATTTGTCTTATTTTCAGTTCAGAATGTGTGCGCAAATAAAAGAATGTTTAAAGGATTCATTCACCCAAAAATTATACACTCTCAAACCTATGCATTCTACTGAAATGTATTCTACTGTTGAACACAAAAAGAGGATTTTTTTTGAGGAATTGAACGGTTCGCTCTTTTCAAATACGCATGCACATATTTATGATATATTCATGTTTAATTTTTTATACATTAAATAGATGTGTTTATAATATAAATTTATATGAATATAAAGATAGACATGTAAATATTTTTCAAATAGATACTGTATGTGTGAGTATTTATATAAAAATAATAAACAAAATATGTCATGGTTTCCACAAAAATATTAAGCACAATTGTATTTATTATTAATAATAATGTTTCCCGAACACCAAATCAGCGTATTAGGGTGAACATGATTTCACCAAGTACAATATGTTGCTGGATCAACATCCTTGTTGATCCTGGAACATCAACCAATCAGAATTGAGAGGTCTTTTTTCTGGTTCACAATGATTTCTGAAAGACCAAGTTGCAAATTCAGCTTTGCAAATGTATTTAAAAAGAGAGCAGTTAAAATTTTAATAGTATAACACTTTTGCTGTTTTTCTGATCAAATAAATGCAATTTCTTCAGCATAAAAGCATTAAATTAATCCAATTGAAAAGTAAAGAACAAACTGAAATTTAAGTTGTTATTCACAATCTTCCTCCCCAGACTGTTGTTAACATCTGTGACTAGATTATTGAACCATTTTGTGAACAAATCATTCAGTAAGATTTTTTTTTTAAACTTTATTAACCAATTATTAAAAAGAACACTAAGAAATGATTGAATAACATCTCCACTTCTCTCGTGAACTCAAATAAACACACCAAAAAAATCAAACCTTGAGTAGCGACTTAAATTTCAGTCTGTTTTTAGTTGGAAAAAGCGCGGCCAGTACAATTCTTCAAAATCATTCTTTTGTGTTCCACAGAAGAATGAAAACCCTACGAATTCAAAACAACATGAGGGTGAGTTAATAATCCCAGTCATTTTAAATGATGGATTATTCTTTTAATAGCTCATTTAGTTTTTTTTTTTTTTCATCAATTCAGGATTTGCTGACATGGACCAAAGACAAATCCGAAGTAGAGATTGTTGACCTCATCCTGAAACTTCGAGAGAAACTTGTGAGTTAAACCACATTTTGTGTATGAAGTGAATGATTTGTGTTTTACATTAAAACAGTCGTCTGAAGCTTTTTTTTTTTTATTTGTCCTATCCAGACCAGAGCTCGAAAACACCAGCTTCCAGTGAAAGAAGAACTCCTGGAGAGATTAGAGCAGTCCATCCAGACCATCATAAGCTCCTTGCCAGAGGATCTACAGGCATTATTACACAGACAATGACAATCAGACCCACGTGAACAACTCGGACCAGCAGATCCACTGATACACACATAGAGAGACTTTCTGTCCAGAATATACCAGCTATATTTGAACCCATAACACCTGCACAGGTATCAGCCCACATTTCTTCTTCTGGTAAAAACACTACCTGAGAGGCCTTTCATTTTGGATGTACACTACAGGAGTGAAACAACAAATACTGCTGCTATACAGGGTCTTAGACACATGAAGAACACAGAAAACATTGATACTTTGATTAAACTCATTGAAGTCCTCAGCTAGACTTCACACTAGATTTTAGATGTCTGCCAAATGACATTTTAACATGCACCAAGTATTTAGAGCTTGCAGTCAAGTAGCACTGCATGAACAAGGCATTTGTTTTAGAAATCAACATTTAGTCAAATAGATTAATAAAAGGATCAACAAATTGGCTTTTAATTAGCATATGCACTATTTATTTAGCGTATGCAGGAAAATACAGATTACTTGTTCTTTTAAGATGCCTTTATGATTATTAAGTATGAATGCTTTTATTTCAATGATGTTGTTAGTTCTTATTTAGAGACATTAAGAAGCACATGAGTAAATACATAGCAGTGCTTTTGGATATTATTTATTTAGTTGGTTATTTTCTCCTTACATGGGACCTGTTCCATAAAACAAATTTAGCAAATAAGCCAGGTTTATTTCAGTCTGATTTATAGATTTTGATTCAAAGTAAGTCTGACTAACTGAAATAAACCTGACATTTTGGTAAACATGTTTTGTGGAACAGGCCACTTGACCTTTATCATTTGCACTGGAGCACCTCTACTACTGTTTTTATGATTGTGTTAGAAGCTGATTGTCATTTTTTTTTTTCCTCGACAATTTAGACTTGATCTTATTCTGAGATTTAACATACTCTGGGTTAACAAACTCTGTATTAAGATTTATCCTAGGTTAAACAGATTTGTCGAGTACAATATTTCTTTAATACGCAAAACTATGTACTCATGTATAAGCTACTCGGTCTGTATATATTGTATTTGCAAGTCATCAGTGTTTCTTTTTGATCCAGCCTGAACCTTACTTGAAAAGGAAATGGTTGTTGTTTTTATTTGTGCAATTTATAGTTATGAACCTCGCACTGCACTTTGCACATTTTGACTTTTTCATTTTTTTCCAAGTTTCATTGCAAAGTTTGCCGCTTCTGCAGTATTTTAAAATGTTTATTTGAAAGAGACAGATTATGTTTTTGTCATTTTTATGTTTTTCGGGATTGTATTAAAATGTTTTAACAAAACCAGCATTGAGACTTCAGCTCCTCTGAAGTGGAGACACACAGTTGGGAAACTCCAAAACCACTATTAAGAAATACTGTCTGAATTTGAATAGCATACAATTATTTTTCTTTCGTATTTTTAAATGGCAGAAATATTAAAGTGGTATTCTATCTCAAATTGATCCACTGTATTAAAAAAATGCAAGGAGCACTATAATATATCAATAACATGCTGAAGAGAACACAATAGTTTTATTGTTTTGGTCAAGACTGAAAATACATTTACCTGATTGACTGGTCAAAGTTACTTACAAGACAACCGTGAAAATGATCTGTAGTTAATTTTATCTAAAACTTATATTCAGCTTATTTAAAGTAATACCAGTGTAGCCACCAAGTGTCAGGGAAAAAATAGAGCCAAAAGCTATCAATAAAAAATAATAATAAAGTCACTCAAATCCTTCTTAAGTTAAATTCAAACTGCTATATGTTTACAAACTCAAAACAACTGAACAGATTTTTACATTTGTTTTAATTGATGATATTTTCCCATTAAAATCCCTGGAATTAGTCTTGTGTGTTTAATATATAAATGGATTTCATCATGACAATAAAAGAAAAGTGCTCCTGTCTGAAGGCATTACTTGCTAGATTCCTTCTTAAAAGCCTGCTGGAGGCTTATAAGAGAATTATCTTTGGTATAACCCATTCTGTAAATGTTAACCTTTCAGTTTAACCAAATAGTGTTACATTACATCTCCGGTTATTATATAAAATGTGCCCCCAAATCTGTTGATACAGACTGAAAACACTGTGTCAGGATCTAATATCATGTTGCACACACAGGACTCAGGAGGGATGATTGGTCAGCTGTCAAATGATCCAACGCTGGATTCAAACCATTCATAAACTGTTTAGTATCCTGCCATGCAATAGCTGCAGTACATGTCTTTATCGGAAACATATCTACATTGCTGCTCCTGTTATTTGGTATCTTCTCACACTGCACTCAAAACGTGGTCCAAAAAAATAAACTAATATTGATCTCAGCACAGTAGAACCGTAAAGTCTTTCTTCTCAGTTAGTTTGCATCATCTCATCCCTGCCGTCCACCAGCTGTGTTGTTGCTGCTTCAGCACAGCTTGTTTCTCTTGAGGACTAAAGTGCAAAATGGTCAAAATGGCCGTGAGTGTCTGATGGCGCCCCCTGGTGTCATGGAGCGTGAGAAACCTATAAATGACGTTTTTGAGATACTCAAGGTTGGCCCCATCTCTCCCTTGGTCCCGAATACGTTTGTCCAACTGGCACCGTAGCTCACTGACCTCTTCTTCGTGCCTCTCTCCATTAGCAATCAGCTTTCCTTGCAGCTGATGCAAGTCCTCCTCTAAACGATGCTTTTGTTTTCGCAAGGCGGCAACTTCTACCTCTTTGCGCGCCAGCTGTTCGGCGTACAATAATAAAGTCGGCTCGTTTGGCCCAGCTAGTTTTAGAGCTTGAGCGATAATATCACTTTCTTCTTGTTCTGGATCAGCTTCTTCCAGGTCACCCTCCATTGCCATGCTGTTATTTGTAGCGTGTTTCTGATGGCTTCCAAAGCTAATCACCGTTGCTGCCCGGAGTCGCTCTAGCTCTAGGTCTTTTTCTGTAAGAAGAGCCATGGTGCGATCTCTCTGTTTGTGCAACTCTTCCTCAAGTCGCAAGAAGTTCTCTCTGTGATGAGCCTCCAGCTTCTCGACTTCCTGTTTGTGGGTCTGCTGGAGCGCTACAAGTGCTTGTTGCCGCTCCTCTAGGTCCCGTTTGTGCTTGACTTCTGCTTCAGAAGAAATTATACGAAGGTTGATGTACTTCTCCTTCAGCTCGGCCAGTTGGTCACGTACTTCTTCCAACTCTTTGGCCTGGTTGCCATCTTTCGTGTTCTTGTTTTTCAGAACACCCTGCGCCCTCAGTTTGTAGCGCTCAAACTCCTCCCTAAGCTGCCGGAGCTCTTGCTGGTAGTGAAGCACTGAAGCCTTCTCGCTCTCTGAGACTTCTTGGTTCTTTTCTTCTTCTAATAGCCTTTCTATGTCCAGATTCTGGTCTTGAGATCTTTGCGCAGCCAGGAGAAGCAGCTTCTTCACCTTCTCGAGTTTGTCCTTTAACACGTCCATGTTCAAGTTGGTGTCATCGAGGTTTAGATCCGAGGTCGAAGACCTGTTGACTGCTGCGAGGGCGAGGGTTTTGTTCTCGGTGTCGAGTTGAAGGATGCGTTCTCGCAGCCTCTGAGCGCTTTGTTGGTCCTTCTGCTTGGCCTTCTCACAGGCACCCAGTAGTTCAGAGAGCTCAGACACTCGCTCCTCAAGGCTGGCAACTCGTCCTTCTTCTGTCTGTGCCTGCTCTCTTAGACGCTCATCTGCTTGTGCCACCTGCAAAAGAGAAAATAAGAATGAATGTTTAGATCAGCAATAGGGACGCATCCTAGCAAGGTGATCA
The DNA here is from genome assembly GCA_032359435.1 of Enteromius unitaeniatus. Classification (NCBI taxonomy): domain Eukaryota; kingdom Metazoa; phylum Chordata; class Actinopteri; order Cypriniformes; family Cyprinidae; genus Enteromius; species Enteromius unitaeniatus. Next base: position 9,648,225 of record JAUMHI010000037.1, on the reverse strand, counting down.
TCAAAAACATCTCAATTTGAAGATCCTTAGATTTCAAGATAAAACTGTAAGTAGACTACCTTTCTGATTTCCTGCTGAAGCTGCTGGTTGAAGTGAGCTTTGAGATCTGCGATCTCTTGCTGGAGCTTCTCGACTCGTGGATCAGGTTTGTTATTCTCTACCGCCGCAGCCTTCAGGCTCTTCCTTAGCTCCTCCCGTTCCTGAGTGATCTCTCTCAGCTGCGTTTCACAATCTATCCCTCGGTCTGCCGCCTGCATGGCTTCAGCCAACGCCTCGCGCGAATCCTCCAGTTTGAGTTCGGCGTCCTGTCTTAGTCCCCTCTCCTCCTGCAGGAGTTTCTGGAGCTCTCGGAGCATGAGCGCATAATCGCCCTGCTCCTGCTCCCGTTCGTGTTGTTGGGTTATGACCCGGGCTTTGCTCTCCGCCAGCTGCTCTTGAAGGCTCTGAAGCTCCACCTGGTGCTGCTTCTGCTCTTCCTCCATCCCGGCCTGCAGCTCCTCCAGCGCCTGCTTCATTTTGCGCTTGTCTGCCTGGAATGAAGCTTCCATTCTGGACTTTTCTTGAGTGACGGTGGCTAAGGAACTGGTCAGAGTGGAGAGCTGGGTTTTTAGCTGGATGATACGGCGGTCTGTGTCCATTGCAGGCGGTGGTGGCTCTGTACACCCACTGCTGCTGCTGCTGATACCGCTTTCAGAACCACTTGCCTCTTCAGTTTGCTGAGGCACTGCGTTTGGGACAGCTCCATCGACAGCACAGCTTTGCTCCTCCTCTGTTTGGTCTCCTTTAGTGCTGTTGCTGGTCACGCTAGTGGCCGTTTCAGCAGAGGCTGCTGTATCCAGGCTGTCTTCACTGTGAAGTGAAGATCGGTCATCCCCAAGGTCAGTGGACAAAGGTCGTTCAGCATGTCCTGCACCTCCACCAAACGACAGGCTATCACCAAGCTGACTTAAATCGACCTCCTGCGAAATGGTCAGTACCTTCAGGCTGGCTTCCAAGGCCTCTTTCTCCTTGAGTAAGCTTTGGTACGCTCTGACAACATCTTTAAAGCGTGTCTGATACTTCACAAGCTGTTTTTTCTGCACTTCGATGGTTTCCAGCAGCTCTTTCTTGCCTGGGCCTCCACCAAAGCTCATACCGAACTTCTCCATGGTGCATCAGTGTCAGTCAGGTTTCATACTATCTGATGTGATCTCCACCTGCAAAGCCAACACTGATTTATGACTGTGAAATAAAAGAAGAGCAATGTGGAAAATCATTAAGCAGCATTTGGAGTTTGGACATTTCGTAAATGCTTTTGTGAATAATGTTTGTTTCACACTTAAGTATTATGAATGGACAGCACATATAATCAAATGAAAATAAAACAAACGCTCATAAATCATACATTTTCTCGTGTTTTGTTGTTAGCCTTTGAGCTTTTTCCTGGTATTTTATTATAATAATTACTATATTTATAGCTCGCATCGGTGATTGTTGTCTTTAGATCATTAGTTAGCAAGTTTTAAATGTGTCAGAACACAAACATTACATTAAATCGCATATTACGACATTTATGTCTAAAGCACTGTGCAAAACACGTTAACCGAATGCTCCTAATAACGTTTATTGTTCATATAAGCGTATTTAAAAGCAGAAATATCGCATTACCGGGCTACGTGTCCTGTTTACTTGCAGCCGTCGCTTCCTGGTTGGGAAGTGACGTTTGACCGAAAATTAAAAGTTTGAGAGTATTACAAAATAAATCTTAAAATGCATTACATACCGGGTTTATCTGTCAGATTATAAGATTTTTTAATATCATATACAAAAATAAGCATATAACACATTACAAGCTGTAATAATATGCCGTCCATTGCTTTCACTTCTTTGTTTGTTGTGGTTAGTGCTGTGTTTTAAAACTGAAACAGTGGCTATCGCCACCTATAGTTACTGTGAACAAGACTAAAAAGAGTAGGCTACTTTACCTTCAAAACAATTGAATACACGCTCGAAGTTACTGTATGTACACAATAAAAGTGCATACTTTTATGGCATAGTGTGCTATATTCATATTAGCCATGTACAAAACTACAAGTGCTTTGTTTTTCCTTCAAAGGAAGTTTATAAAACCTTTCCTTTTTTTGTATATTTTATATACATCAGGCTTTTATAGTCCATATACTAGTCAGAAACCCAAGCCAGTTAAATGTATCTAACATTTAGACGGTATTTTAATTTTGATAAAAATGTTTTTAAGGCTTTGTTTTACATTTATTAGTTAATTTACATAAGCTATTTTTTATTGTACTCCACTATTCTTGCACTATCATGTGCCCTCTCAAAAAACAGGCCATGTAAACTCCTCAAAACTTTAGGAGCAAATTGTGTTATAAATCTGATACTTTTCGTCTGGATTGGTTCTCTAAAAAACTATCAAACTATTAAGAGCACAGAATCACTAAAAAGTGCTTGAGCCGAAATCGGATGCAAATACATAAGACATGAGATACCAGACATGTTGAAATCCTCTTTGCTTGTTTCAACTTCACATTCACAACTTTGAAATCAGTTCCTGTTCTAACGCACTTTTCTGTATTTTCCTTCCTCATTTCTTCTCCTTCGTCATCCATTCCATATACTCTTTTTTTTTTTTTAAAGCCTATTCATCTTGTTAGTCACACCTTAGTATATTTTGCTATAAAACAAAATTGAAAGATGAAAGTATTGTACTATTTTAGGGGAAGACAGGAATATAAAGGAATTGTAAAACAAAGAGTAAGAGAAATAAAGTCATTCCAGACTATGAACAGGAAAACCAGTTTTCTTTTAGTGTATGAATATCTATTATATTTGAATATGCAGTAACAGTCATTCCGTCAAGATTATGACAGACAAAAGCACTTTTGTCAATTGAATTAATAAAAGAGAAACTACACATAAAACATAAAAATAGTTTTTAACAGTATATATATATAGAGAGAGAGAGAGTTTTTTTCAATTCAATATTTATTGTTTATAACCACAAAAAATTCAATGCTTATTTTCTAAAAAAAAAAAAAAAAAAAACAAAGTAAAATATGCATAGTACTTTATTTAATATATTATTGTTAACGCAATTATTCAAAGATGCAATTTCAAGCCTGTTAATTGAACACATTTGGAAATAGACTGCAAGATGGATTCAGAGCACTTAAATTTCAGTTTTCACAGATCCCAGGGAAAATAACTTCATATTATAAAACCAAGGTTTCACACCTTACGTTAAAAAGGGAACATTAAATTTAAAATGAAATTATAACACCCAGTGTAACACTGTTGAAGAAAAACTGCTTCCATGGCTAATGAACGTGTTTTTAGTGCTGTCAAACGAATAATCGCATCCTAAATAAAAGTTTTTCTTTACATAATATAGGTATTTATTCTGTTTATTTATTTTGTTTATATTGTTTAAAGTGTTTACATGTAAATACATTTATTTTTTAAGATTTTATCTAATTATATTTAATATAGAACATATATTTATTAAATATTTACATGCATGTGTTGTATTTATTTATACTTAATAAATATACACAGTACATACAAATATATTATATAAAGAAAAACTTTATTATTTTGGATGCGATTAATAATTTGACAGCATTAGGTATCCAAAAAATAGGATGCAATAAGCAGGTATTTGTATGAGGAAACCATAGGTTAATGGATTGTATGAGTTAAATGTAAATACACACATACATAATAAACTCCAGTAACACCTTAAATGTGACCACTCAAGCATAAATGGGGTCTAAAATATTGATAGCATTTACTCCTGCATAAAAAGACATAAGACGAATCCCTTAACCAGTCTGTAACATTGTAATCATACAAGAAAAGCACATTAACTTACTTTGGCTCAGGGCGAATACACCTGACACCACCCCCCAAAACCTGTGTGATAAAGTCTTTTACAAAAGAAACTGAGTGTGATTGTGCTAAACATCAGATAGTTGTGATGGCAGGGTCATTTCAATGCGAGGGCACCATATTGAGCTTGTAATAATGGGGAAGATCAGTCCATATTATCCTCTTTTCTACACCATAACAGGTTCCCGCTGGTTGTTCTGCCGTTTGACTACAAAAACTTTCTGTCCAGAGATGGTCACGGCATAAACATGGTCTTCAAACATCACTGTAAACGAAAAACATAACATAACACCAGGATCTTTACTAAGTGATAGATTGTATAACATGCAATTTTTCAATATTAGGGTGAAAAAACTAAAATCGAAACTCGTGAAAATATACATTTCTTACCTGACATGCGCTTAAAAGGGGGCTCAGCGTTCCCATGCAATCTGAAACGACAAGCTGTTCTGACCATCTGCATTATCACTCCTGCTGTATGTTCGTCATTCTCCAGCTCTCCTGCGGACTGTAACAGGACAAAACTCATCATCTGTATATCCATCCATATACAAAGACTTCAGATGCAAAAGCCTCTAAAAATGAAATTTACCTTCTAAAGTGAGCATTTTTGTCAACCTCCTACGCCTACGTTCAGTAATTTTACTAGAAAAGCACCTATACATTGACAACCGGGTAAAATTACCCAACTTGAACATAGAAGGCTGATAAAAATGCTCATTTTAGATGAGGCTGACACATAACAAGTCACTTGTGTTTTTATTTGACACAAATGTTTGGACATTTCTATTGGAACACTTTTCGTTACATTATAGCGTTTGCAATATATGATGAACTTTACTGCATAATAATACTGTGTTTAATAACTTACCGCGAGTACACCTTCCTCACTTATAACCAAATACCCAACCTGATCGGGTATCCTCTCTAAACCTTGGGTCAGAGCTGTGGTCTGCAATTCAACACAAGACAGATCTTAAAGCACAACGTTACAGCTTTAACGTTACTTATCACATTACTTATAAAACGCTTTGTCTGTTTCCGCACGCATGCGCACAGCACATCAAGCGCTTTTCATCAAAAGAAACGTTCAACTCGACAAATGCCCCCCAAACTAAATGCATATTTAACGTACCATTTTTAGGCAGTGCAGATGAATTTACACTGTGGTCTTCCTTCGCACTCCGCCTCACGTGATTGACAAGCAAGCGTCGCGTGTTTATAACGTCATATCACAAGGTGGCTAGCTTTCCCCTTATATTTGACTTATGTTTTCATGCCACTTGATGAAACCCGCAAAATTATTAGAATTTGTTTTATAGTTGCATGATTCCGCCAGGGTTCAATCTGTTAACGCACATAATCTGATCAATGCTGACATAACTCGACATAACTCAACATAAAGCGATCCGGGTTTAGTCAAAGCGGAAGTGAAGTAACGTCAGTCAGCTGATTAAAGCATATGATCCAGCAGGACGGAAAAACATCCATTCTGTCTTTCATTTGAGCGAATACAAGCACAAGACAAAATGCCTGGACGGGGGAAATTAATCGCCGTTATAGGGGATGAAGACACGTGTACCGGATTCCTCCTCGGAGGGATCGGAGAGCTCAACAAAAACCGAAAACCCAATTTCTTGGTGGTGGAAAAGGACACTAGCATCACAGAAATAGAGGAGACCTTCAAGTAAGAGAGAGGATTTGAAACGTCTGCATGATTTAAATGATATTTTACCATCCAAATAATTGTGCAATCATAAATTTGAAGGTTATATTAACTTTAGTGTGAATGTAATGTGTGTGTAGCCTGTCTGTTACTTTAACATTTTACAGTTTCTAATAGTGAGTGAGAATAGTAGTGTGTTTGCATAATTTATGATACACACGCCATTTTTATTAATATCAATTATATCTGTCCTTCATTTCCAGGAGTTTCTTGGCTCGCAGTGACATTGGCATCATCCTCATCAACCAGTTCATTGCGGAGATGATTCGCCATGCTATAGATGCCCACATGCAGTCAATCCCAGCCGTTCTGGAGATCCCTTCCAAAGAGCATCCTTATGACGCCTCCAAAGACTCCATCCTGCGACGGGCCAAGGGCATGTTTTCAGCGGAGGACTTCCGATAAGCTGAGACCCCTGTGAGGTCACTGTCTGGCCTGGGCAGGTGTGAGAGTAAATGAGTTTTACTTCTTGACCTCATCCATCTTGCTGACGCCGGAATCCGTATTATAAAGATTACATAATGATGTGTTGTTAACGTGATGTTTTTTTTTTGCCATTCCCAAGTTTGAAGAAGAGGAAATTGTTTGTCAGTGCTTCTAAAAATAATTGTTTAAAGTTATAAACATATATAGAAGTAATCCTATTATATATTAAAATGGCAAAAAGTATATGTGTTATTTTACCCCTTGTGCAACGGACATTAAATACCACAAGAAATTAAGTTAAAAGACTGTATTCTATAGTACTGTCAATACATTTAATATTGAAGATTTTTCATCTCAAAGCTGAGAATATTGGACTGCGAAGCCACTGCTCCCAATTGAAATCGCTCTGAAGTAACTTAAAATGTTAACTGGACATCTCTGGATCTCTGACATCTATAACTGTAATATGATGTGCTGTCGCTTTGAGCACTGCAAAGAGCTTTAGGCTACATGATGTGATGTAATTAAATGTGTGTAACTTATGTCTTCATAACCTGTGACTTGTAGTTTATTAAAAGAAATGGAGTCTGACACACTTGCTTTTGTGTGGTGATTATCTGATGTCTATATATATACATACATACATACATACAGTATATTTGTATTATATTGTTTTACAATGTGTGTATATATATATATATATATATATATATATATATTATATTAGTGTACAATAAAAAACCCAAAAGTGCATAAATTAATACCACACAGGTTATAAGAAAGGTGAAAAGCTAATTCAAGATGATATATAAATATATATATATTTTTTTTTTTTGTTTGGATTTTGCAAAAAAGTGAAATACAAATTAGGATAATCAACCATGTGTAAAAATCACATGAGGTTATAATCATAAGAGATGAGAAATGAACTGCGTTGGTGCTAGTTCCTGGAAATCATACCATTACTGTGTTGTCACACACACTGAAGTCTGAAGTTTACTGTAGGTATAAGAATGACCAAACACTGTGATGACAGGAAGTGATTTATTTGTCTGTGGTTTCTTACACAATTAACTATCAGCTCTCAAATATTTTCAGAACATTGACAAGGTCCCATCACTCTTATGCCCATGTCTCATTCAAGGACAAAACCTACTCTGGCTTGTGGGAATCACACACAACTGATATCCCTAAAAGACGAAAGAGCTTTTAAATGGTCAGGGAATTGTACTTAAGCTTCAATCAGCTCTGATCTGCTTCATTCACATTCAGTGTGTTTAGTAAGTCAGTACTGGTGATGAACAACATGATTCTTGTCTGGACTGTCAGCTTTCTCATCCTCAGCTACACTCTTGGGTTTTCCATGCCTAATGGCACAAGGTAAGATATTGTCATGCCTTCCTATAAGTTAATGTGTATTACATTTTCCCTGCAAAAATGTCATTTTCCCTCTAACCTTAACCCATACTTATGATTTATTCTTTTATTAACAGTGTCTCTGACATGGAGATTTTTCCCAATGTAACAGAGAGGAACGCCACAGAGTTTAATAAGACAAACAGGTATAGAAAATTTGGAGTCCCATAGATTCCAATAGTATGCTAAAACAGTTCTCTCATCTAACCCAAATGTCTTGACTTTTTCCTATATACCTGAAATAAGGACACAGAAAAGGCCTTCTGCGTAAGTAATGCATTTAATAATACCTTTTTTTTTTAAACCCCGCATGCAAAACAAATATAATGTATTTTTGTATGCATACACAGATACACTTTTAACTGGTAGCTCACATAACAATGATGTCAATATTAATTCTTTAATATGTATTTTCCTTGTAATTAAAACTTTTTCTTATTAGTTAATTAATGTATGCTGCCTTTCTGACATATGGCATAAAGACAAATTTCACAAAGAATACTTGTTTTGTTCATATTCACACTGATAATTATATTGTGCTTTTGACCTCTGTTAGACCACACTATAATTTAAAATGGATGCATTCATGACAGCTTTCATTAATCGCTTTCAAACAGAAATCAAATCTTGAATTGCTAGTGAAATGTCACCATAAATAAGAACAAATAACTTCCTGTCTCATTATTCCTGTGTCATTCTCTGCATCACCATTCACGCACACGAATGGCCTTTAAATAATTCCTTTACTGACAAAGGACAGAATATTTCTTTTTAAATTCTCTTTCAGTATTTCTTGCTTCTTGAATTCTTCTCTCATTTCAGTAGAAGGGCTTGTTTTCTGTCCACCTGTTCCTTGTGGAACCTGGGGTCAAGGCTACAGGCTGGAAATGAGATTGCTGGGGACATGACCAGTGATCCAATGGGAATTGGCAAGAAATAAAGCATCTGAATGATCAAAGAGCCAGTGGTGTTTTGATTGACTACAAGAGGAAGTTACACTAATGCATTGCAGTGAAGTGATGTGTGCGCATATCTTATGCTTGCTTTAGTTCAGTGTGAAAACAGGATTTATTTAGACATGTTGTGTTTAGGCAAGATGCACTCAATGTCTTGTTCTTTTACAGTAGTGTTTCTATTTCCATATAGGAATAATCATAGTAAAATCCTGCTATTTAGTTCTGTCCAGTCTAACAGAAATTTGCTTTAGCCATTTTTAGTGAAACCTTGCACATTATATGGAAAATAGAACAGCATTTGATTTTAAAATTTTTAGATTTTTATGTGACTGATTTTATGGGCAAAGCATACATTGGGTCTTTCTGTAGATGAAAAAGATATGATATAAAACTGTGACTTTTAAAAAGTGATTTTTCTGTAATAAAGACATTTTTATATTACAAAGCTGGCTCAAAAACACACATTGCAACCATCAAACGCAACAATATAGATTGCATTACTCAACATTGCCTTATGTTGTATAATAAACCAGGAAATATGTAGACACTTTCAGCATCACATACAGTGGGTACGGAAAGTATTCAGACCCCCTTAATTTTTTTCATTCTCTTTTGTTATATTACAGCAATTTGCTAAAATCATTTAAGTTAATTTTTTCTTCATTAATCTACACACAGCACCCCCATTTTGACAGAAAAACAAAGAACTGTTGACATTTTTGCAGATTTATTAAAAAAGAAAAACTGAAATATCACATGGTCCTAAGTATTCAGACCCTT
>JAUMHI010000037.1:9600497-9616385 GCA_032359435.1 Enteromius unitaeniatus | reverse complement strand
CTACCGGAACCAAATTCCTTGTATGTGTTCGCTCATATACTTGGCCAATAAAAACGATTCTGATTCTGATTCTGATTTAAAAAAGTAAGTCCCATAAATTATTACTGTATATTTTGATAAATATAACCTGCAACATATTAACATGCAACATTCAGTCTTGCCTTTTCTTAACATGTAGGTGTTTAAGAACGTACCGCTGCCATTTAGTGCTTTGGAAGAAAATCAATTGGACTTTTCCCCCAGGGTTTTAAACCCTGTTGTACCATCTATAAGTTATTGGACTTATTTTTTTGAAAGCAGGATGAGATTTAGCTCAGGAAATTACAGCTGTCCCTTCTGTCTGAGCTCTAAAATTCCATTTCACAGTCCGAGTCTAATCCAGATGCCCTCATCCAGGACCTAGTCAGGGTCTGAGTCACCGTGTCTTCAGCTCTTACCAGTGAGTGAGTCTCTACTTGAGACCCACACAAAAACCACCTACTCAGAGAGCAGAGCTTTACCGCTAAACAGAACAGCACTGTAGCCAGGGCATAAAGGCATCAGCTTCAGTTACAAAGCCATTAAACATCTTCGCTGCCCAAGTTCAGAGCAGTCAGTAAGTTTGTCAGGTAGTTTTTTCATCCATGGAGAGGTTGTGACATTTCTCCATTAACCTCTTTCTCGCTCTTTATCACCTTTACCGAAGCTGTTTTTAATGTCACGCTTTTACACCGTTTTTGGATGACGGCACTTTTCCTTTCCTTCACTTCACACATGCTCGGCTTGAGAGTGTGCTAATTATTGCTCTAACACGCCACCCTATTCCTTGCTTGAGAATCAAATAAGCCCATCTGTGTGGATTAACGGTAGAATGGGAGCCCAGTTTTGTATGAATGCAGCATGCAAAGTGTTTTTATTCAGAAGTTAATAATTCATAAGTTCACAGCTGAAGGTTGCACGCAAAATTTATGCAGCAATTGCCTTATTGCATTAAAAAAGGAAACTAAACAAACCCGCTGTGTATTGGCAGAGATCAGTAAACAACAAACATCTGTGGATATGTGTCAGGCTCACACATTCTAAAATAGAAGCCACACTGGCTTTAAATGAAAGACCAAAGAGCACGAGTGCGGAAAACTCTTGTGTCTGATGTCACTTATTTTTTATTCACTTGTATACTAAAAGTATTATCAATGCCAATGTTGCAGATATAGCCTTAGCACCATATTTAATTGTCAGGAATGAAGACGATAGAAATAGTGCCTTCTATAATATACTGATTGTTTAGCTTATACCTAAAAAACACTCTCTGTAGATAAAAAAAAACTAACTGAACTGTTAAAAAAAGAATTGTGAAAATAAATAATGTAGTCTAGATCTTTATACAGTAAAAGTCTGTTCCTGTTCCAAAACCTTTGGAACTTTCTTGTTATTTATGTGGATAAAAAAGGGAGTCATTTATCATTTAAATATAAACTGAATTTAAATACGTCATTTGAATATTTAAATCTTTTTTTTTTTTTTAATCAGACGTTTTCTTTTTTATATCTGTGTAGGTGTTTTTTTTGTGATTGCATTGTTTATGTCTAGAAATTCTAAAATATCTCTATAAATATATTATTTAAAAAAACAAAAACTGACTTGAAGATCTTATTGTAATTTGTAAATATTATTATTATTATTATTATTATTATTATTTTTCAAAGAAGCATTAAACTGATCAAAGGTGTCAGTAAAGACATTTATATGGTTGTAAGAAATGTATATTTTAAATACATCTTAAATAAAGTCCTGTTGTTTTGGTTTCCACAAAAATATTCAGCACAACTCTTTGGCTAATGGCTGCTGGGAAAAAAATATTTCGCCATCAAGAATAAATCACTGAAATTAATCAATATTATGTTATATTAAATAGTCAACCATTTTTGTTTAAATTAAAGTAATATATTGTTATATAATTGTTTTTACTGTTTTACTTTATGAGATAAATATAGCCTTGGTGAGCATATAAGAGACTTAGCCAATAACAATATTACCAACCCAAACTTTTGAACCATAGTTTATGTATTTTTTTATAAATTGTTCACATTTCATCTAATGGTTTCTTAAGTGGCAGGTTTTCAGTCAGAAAGCTAAAAAAAAAAAAAATCTCTTTTAAACAGCACAAAAGCCTATACATTTAACTTCACCGATATGCAGTGGACTGAAATAACTCGGTTGTTCTTTTCTTTGTGTTGATCTGTGGTCTCTGAGTGTCAAGATGAGCGCAAATAGAAATAGTTGCTATGCGAGAATCAATCTTCTTGACTGGCATTTTAAGATTGATATGACCATCCCTACGTCAAAATTAAATTTTTTTTAAGTTTAAACCTATTGTTTAAATAATTATTGTTTAAATTAATTTAATGTGAATTAAGTGTGATGCACTTTTTATTAAATGATGCACTTTACATATATGCATTTAAATCCTCTAACATATGGCCCTCTTTGGTTCCATTGTACATATTTCTGACATTTAGATGTAATATTGTAATATTCCTTTAAATATAAGTCAAGAATTATCTCTTCTTCTGGTCAAGGTACACTTATAATCATATTAATATGATGAAATGGGAAGATAAGAGTCATGGCCAACCATTAGAGGATGGTCTTTATGAGTGACATGCTATTAAACGTGAATGTTTTTTACAACCTATTGCTGAGGGCAGTTAAACTCGCTATGTGTGTGTTTTTCTTTTAATGAGGCTGTAGTTCAATGGCAGATGTTCCCACCTAATGACGACTAAAGTGGCAACCTGTTTTTGACTGAATGGGCATCTTGTCCACGCACTTTATGGCTTGCCTATATGCGTTAATGTTTTTGTTCGCAGATGACATTTTGTGTCCTTGCTGTGTGTGTTTCTCAAACTTGACTGGATCTGCTTTCTGTGTTGCCAGAGCCACCTGCTCCTCTACTTTCCCCCTTGGTGCTGCTGATAGTCTTGGCTGGGTGTCCTGAAGGGATAAGTACATTTCCTGTCCACAGTGGTCTAAATCTTTTCAATTACTCTCTCCATTTCTCACTGTCGCAGGTGCAGCATCAGTCCAAATGTGCTTTTAGGAAAGGAAGTAAAGGGAGAGAGCTACGGGAAGTAGTATTACATTTGCCAATGTTAGATAAGCCTGATCTTAAGAATGTGTGATTGTTAGCACATAAACACACACTATTTTGGCCAGTTTGATACTCTGAAATGGTACACTCTTAAAAAGGTGCTTAAAGTGTTCTTCACAGTGATGTCGTTGAAGAACCATTTTTGATTCCTCAAAGAAAGTCAATCAATGTTTTTTTTTTTTTGCCGTTCAATGTCGTTCCTAAGGTCTGTTTTTTTTGTCTATCTCCGAAACTCAGGTTCGCCTTCGTAATAGACCAAGTCTGAAACTTTCATTAAAAAAAAGATTCACGCTGAGCATGTCAAGCCATACTCTAAAAACCTGCCTTTTCCTAAGAGCGCTTGAAATTCCACAATAGATCAATGCACTTTTCCCTTTCATTCTGGAATCAACTCTCCAGCCACAAACCGCTCATGTAGATAATATCAAAGAAATCAATTTGCTTTCTTTGCAGTTCTCGCTGGTGTTTTTCAATTTCAGTCTGACTGTGGCATTTTCGAAGATCAAAGTGGAGGATTGAGATGCTTTTGTCATGACTGCTCTGTGATCTTCAGGAGAGCTGTTAGTTCGCCTCACACAGAGAGAGAAACGTCCCACAGAGCGTTCTCATCATCTTCTCGAATCATCTTCATTTAGTGTGCAGGGGAACCACGAAGAGCTCTCAGGCTACCGGGCTGAATGAAGTTAAAGGGCTGGAAGAGGCTGTTCAGAACAGATGTGAAGGGTAATAATGCGATTACCATTGAATGCCTCTTAGAAGTGACTCACACACTTATTGTCTTAACGTTTGTATGTAACCTTTTATCTTTTATTGATGCGGTAAATCTTTGTTTGTCCATTATACTTTTCTGGAACGACTTGTAGACTGGCTTGGGGAATACACAATACAACTCAATCAGCGGCATTTGTGGCATAATGCTGGTCACCACCAAAAAAATCTTGTGTTTTTTTTTTTCTTTATCAAACTAAGGTTACTGTGACGCCTGAACAATTGAAATACAGGTGGTCAATATTTGCAGCATATATGTAAAGCTTATAATTTTATAAAAGCGTATTTGTTTATTTTTCTGTTAAAGCTAGTGCATCATTTTAGCTGTAAAATTTTTCTTCAGAATATACTTAAAAGAAGTGTCCATCCGAAAAAGGAAATTCTGTTCTTGTATGTTTTCCAAACTTGTATGATTTTTGGTTTTCTGTATAATAAAGAGGACAGATGATGCAAGGATAGTAAATAATAACAAAATGTTAAATTTTTTTCACCTCAGATTTTTAAGTCGTTGTAGTGCATGTCTCAAGATGGTACTCAAAAGACTATTTTGCAAATTCTTATGCATCCTGCAGAACCAACATCTTCTTTCCTGAAAGGCTAAAAAGTGCAGTAAACACAACTTGACGTAGCTTAAACACCCTACAGACATTATAAAAATTTCAGCCGAAAACTTTTATCTCAGCACTTGTGAAGACTGTTAGTGTCTTCATTAAAGGTTTTATGAGTTGGCCTGCTGCTTTGGCACTCGATCCAGTCTCAGACGGTTTTTTCCTTCCACATCTGGACAGATATGTCAATAACACCCCCCATCCCCTTGTGCATTTCTTTTAAAACACTCCTTTATGAAAGTGAAAAATATGTCTTTTTCTATTTTATCTACCAAATGCATAACCTTTTTTAATAATGTTTACCTGAGCCCTAGAGCAACTGTTTAATCAGAAATCGTTTTCATCATGAGACGACTTTGCTTTGGGGATGCTAGCAGGCTTTACAGTTTCACTCAGAAGTCTACTTGCTCACAAATACCTGCACAGAAATCATTAATAGACTTTGTGTATGAGTGAGTGAGTTTTGGACAAACATTCAGTTTGGTAATTGAATTGTGTTTTAGTGAAACAAATTGGGTAGAATGGCAAAGATAGAGCACTGCAGCATCCTTTTTAAATGTTTCTTTTCTGAAATAAATGTCATAAAGTCATAATAAAAGGGAAAAAAGAGAAGGTGACTGCCTAGCAGTTAGCATGCTACAATGTTTTGAATTTGAAATTATTTAGTTAAATTGGAAGTGGAAAAAGTCTTTTTACATTATATAAAGACATCTGGATATGTTTTTTTCTAAAAGCGTTGTTTTTTTTACAGAACACTGTTTCCTGGATAAGGATAATTTGTTTTGGCTGTTTTGGAGATTTGAAAACACTGGTTTAAAAGTGGATGATTTAAAAAAATTATAATATTATAATCTCTATACTGTATAAACTAAAAATTTGTGAAACGTGATGCACATGTTTTACTTGTCCTGGGTTTATGTGTAGGAGCGTAGTGTGCCTTTATAAAGTGACGTTGCCAGGAATTGGCTTGGAATATTTTGGAGCATTTTTAGTCATAAACTAAAAACATAAACTAAAAACTTATCTATTTGTTGTACATTGTTGTTGCTTAATTCTAGACCTACGGTAAAACTATTAAAATAGTTGTAGTTAATTAAACTAATTCTGAAAATATTAAATATAATAAAATAGATAAAAACCTAAACTTGAAACTAAATTGTTGCCTTGGTTAGTTTTAAGTAAAGTAAACCTAAACACAACTGTATGCAAATAAATACTGTATTCAGATGAAAACTGAAAATATTAAAATAAATTAATTAATACTAGTTATAAATAATTTATAATTTATACAACAAAAGAACATTTTTATATGTCGATTTTGAATTGCAAGGTAATAGTGATGACTTTGCTTCAGAAATAATGCTACAGTACCTTTTTTGAGAATAATAATTAGTTAATATGATGTGGTTTCAATCACAGACATTATTTCATTACACTCACACTGAGTGTCATTAGATCATATGAAGGCCTTGATGAACCTCATTAACTAATTGTCTTCATCAGGGGACTGCATGTCATTACAGATAGCACAAGTGCCCTCTTACACATCCTGAAAGACAGTTTAATGCATCTGGCAATACTTTTAATATATTTAATATCCCGCTCAATATAAATAAAAGCCAGTTTTTTAGCTGTTTAAAAATGATGTTTTATCTACAGCTGCTTTTTAATGCTGACATAGGGAAGCCCCTGACTGTAACAGTTGATTTCATCTTATTTGTAGGTTGCAGGTAAAACACATATAGTTACACACTATTGGCCAGATGTCAAATCAGAAAGCAACTTGAAATATTGCTAACCTCTTAATATTTTCCCAACAGGTGCAGCATGAAAGGGCAGATATGAATTCTGAATCATCTTTGTGATGGATGCCAACATCGTTTTCTGCTGTCCGTCTCATTGTTTCATCTTTAGAGGGTTGTGATTCAAAACGTCCCTTGAGGTAGGTTTTTGTTCCCAACCTGGAGTAAACCAAATGCATTCTGGGAAATGTTTTGCTTTCAAACACAAGGCGTATTCAGAATATAGTATGGTGAGAAACAATGTATCTTCAGGTGCAAATCGTCCTCTGAAGTGTCTGTTTTGCATTGATATTGAAAGGCACGTACACAGCAAGCACCAAATACCGGTAAACACTGAATAAATTGGAATAGCTTGCCAGTTTCCCTTAACGTTACTATTGCATTAAATCAATTATATGTTATAGCAATAAACTGACACTCACTGACACATTTACGGGTTTAGAATGACATGGGGGTAAGTGATTAATGACTAAATGGTCACTATAGTGTGGAGTAGCCATTTAGGTCAGCTTCAATCATAAGAGAGCGTATGTGAATTTGAATTCTAAATGCCAGTTCAGTGCACGAGCCAATTCAAAACATTCTAAAGGACATTAGTTCTGATGGCTGTATGGCATTTGGCAGCATATGAACATTTTAGCAATGTACACAGAGGACCGTATAACTACAAGTCACTCACGTTGGTGCTCATGCACTACATGGAACTAACTGTGGTTGGAGATCAAGGTTATCAATTCCCTGCAGATATCTTGAGACATATATGCAGGTGAGAGATGAGCTCAGACTCCTCATTCTTTAGATGAATATGTCAAATGAAGGACTGACAGCTGATGTGAGCGATGCCGTATATGACAGCAAGTGACTTTCAAACCTCAGATGTTGCTTGTAGCCTGCTGTTCTACAGGTTTTTATCTAAATCATAGCTTCATGCTTTAATCAATTTTTTAATATAATATGAATGAAGCATTTGTACCCTGGCTAACAAAAGTGTGGAAAAATTAAACAAGAATCTTATGCACACCAAGGGCATTATTAATATTGTGAAATATTTTTACAGTTTAATACAAACTCAGAATGGTTTAGAATGATTTGTGACACTGAAGACTGGCGAAATGGTGCGTAAATTAGATTTTTAAATAATTTTCTAAGAATTTTAATATTAAAATAGAAAAGATTTTACTGTATTTTTTATTAAAATTTTCTGAGCATTGGCGGCTTGCTTTTAAAGGCGTTGAAAAATCTTACTGAGCTGTAGTCTTTTTAGTTTTTGTAGTTTTGTAGCTTGTAGTTTTTTAAACCTCTCTCAGTCGTACAGAGAACAAAATATTCAGGAGAAAGACTTGGTGTCAATATGATCAGCACTAAAAGGTGATATTAATTTGTAAAACTACCAGGTGGTGCATGTATGCAGACTGCTGTTAAATCACACTGTATGATTTCATTCAGCTTTGCATAGAAGACATCATTAGCAGGCCTATTTTTAACTCTCCATCTGAAGTTTAAGCTCTCACATCTGAAGTTTTGTCAGGAACAAAGACGGCACGAGGCAGGAACATCTATTCCTGTGTGCCAAAGGGAACAGCTGTTACATCCATACTCTGTGGTGTTCAATGACGCTGGTCTCCTTATTACATCACATGCAGCTCAAGATCAACAGAATTAAAAAGACTGGACGAGCCTACATTGTGTCTCAAAATATTTCAGCTTTTATATTGGTGCTGAATTCATATTTATAGGCACGGTGAATAGTTTTGATGCCTGGAATTTTAGTAGCAAACCATATGGACTAATATAACAATGCAAAATATTTTAAAGCATATGGATGTCATTCATGGACTTGCATGAGAAATTGAAGAAATTATTCACATCAAACCTAACCTTGCTAACACAAGTTCAGATCTGTCTTTTGTATCCCTTTCATTTACTATCTTGTCCTTTCACTGTCAAAATAGAACCATGTATAAAAAAGAAACGATGCAACCCTATCTTCACCCAAACCGTGATGAAACAGGTTGCAGCACGAGCCTCTCTGTTCATCTCTCTGTCTATATTTCTGTGTTTCTGCATCAGTTTTTAACTGTACGGGTCACCATCCAGCCCAGAAAGGGATGTTACATGAGTACTTGTCATGTCTTCCTGGACTCCAGCAGTTCTATTTTCCCTCCTTACAACTTTGTTTCCACCACTGCTATATTATGACATCTCTTGTATCTCATTGTAGTTGCACAGCCTGGAGATTTTTTCTTCAAGTGATGTAAAAGTTTAAGCAACGAGATCATGACTTTAAATTGAAAGTGAAACACCTAAAACTTGTGCAATAATGATTTTTGGTACATGTCCAGTCTAAACAAATCGAAAGACTTTTTCAGAGATGCATTTTTATTTGCAGTTCAATTACGAAATTGAAAGATATCATCAGAATGCAGAATTGTCATAACATCTTATAGCTTCATAAAATAAAATCGAATTGACTAAAAACATGTAATATATATACGCACTACCATTTAAAATTTATATCAGTAAGATTTTTTTTAAATTTATACTTTGATTTGCCAAAAACAGGTTAAATTAATCAAAAGTGGCAATTTAAGACATTTATATTACAAAATGTATAATGGTTTTTAACACTGATAATAATAATAATAATAAGAAGAAACGTTAAACATTAAATCAGCATATTGTCATGCAAGAAAAGCCAGCTTTGCCAAAATTAAATAATTTTTCAAAAATTAAAATATATAACCATACAAAACAGTTCTTTTACATTGTAATAATATTTCTGTTTTTATTTTATTTTTGATCAAATAAATGCAATATTTTCTTTGATGATCAGAAGACATTAAAAAATCCTACTCCTACTGCGATTGACAGATTGAGATATTTCTTGCAGTTTCTGGCAACAAAATTGATAAGAACAATTGATAGTACAACAAAGTTAAAAATTATGGCAATGAACAGTGACTTGTATGGCGATGCTTACAGTTAGATGCTGATTCCTGCTCTAATAAAACTGTCTGTCTAGATCAGACATGACCCATTCACCAAGTCAACAGCAAAAGTACAGACAGCCATTTCCATCTTGATGTTTGTACTGGATCATGTGCGCTTTCATTCTCTGGCTCTTTTAGTGCTATTTTTTATCTTTCTGTGTGAAATAAAGAACTACAAAGCATCTTAACACCCTGATTGGGTTCAATGTTGTATGTAATGAAGTGCCAGAAAGGTTTTTGTCTTTCGCCATTTTTTTTTTTCTCCTTCTCTCCAGAGTGCAAAATCGTTGCAAAAGAGATGTTTAAACACCGGAAACGTGCTCAATGGTTGGCTGGATATTAAGCATTAAGACAGTTATTCTGCCTGAGTGAAATATTGGCACGCTGGGGCCACTTAAAATGCTTAAGCACCTTTCAGTATGCCGTGAGGTTTGCCTGCCAAATTCAGAAGAGCTGAGCTCCTTAATGCCTTGCCTTTCTCACTGCTCTCTCTGTGACTGCAGCCAGCACATGCTCTGCATGCAGAGCCTGCAAGCATTGCAAGAGATAAAAGCTTCCATGGAGACGTGACACTCCGTTAGTAGACGGAGAAGCAAGGTACAAATGATTTTTGCTTATTTTGCAGACGTCAAAGATTCATTGATGAATCAAGATTCAGTTATGCACTGTGCTTGCCTTAAATATATAGTTCACCAAAAAAATTGCTGAAACTCTGTCCATCCAAATGTAAATGTTTTTCTTTCTTTATCAGAACAGATTTGGAGAAATGTAGGATTATCGTTTGCTCACCACTGGATCCTCTGCAGTAAATGGGTGCCGTCAGAATGAGAATCCAAACAGCTGATAAAAACAACACTATCATCCTCAAATTAATCATCAATTAGAGGAGTGTGAAGCTAAATGTTCCAAAACAAATCCAAAAGTTTTAAGTCCTCTTTCCATAATGTTGAAAAGTCATCTTGTCTTGCCAGGAAAGAAATATGCACGGATCAATATGATTTAGACCCAAATAGTCTAATAACAAATATGTCAGTGGATTTTGATGTAAAAGGACAGCATGGAATGGACTTGAGATTAAGTATTTTTACCATAGATATACTGGCCGGAAGCAACAGTTTGCAGCTAAAATGACTTAATGGTGGATTTGTTTCTTACACAAACAACTTTTCACTTCACAGGACATTAATTGACTGGAGTCGTGTGGATTATTGTGATGTTTTTGTCAGCTGTTTGAACTCTCATTCTGACGGCACCCATTCACTGTTAGAGAATTTACTGCTTGAGCAGAAATGTAGAAATTTTTTGTAAAATGTAAAACTGGTGCATTATTTGTGTACATATGTTCTTGTCTCATTGTTCACTGTAAATCTTTAAAGCATCGCATTGACATAGCAATTTGTTGTACAATTGGATATAACTTTTTGCAAAGTGATTTACAAGATGGTTAACTTATATATTGTGTTTTGGGGCTATGGTATTTTAACAAATAATTTTGGTTCCATTACTTTATATTGCAAGTGCTTCGCTATAACGCAGATTTACTCAATTAGAAAAGGACAAATAGAAATTAATTTTGTGTAAATCAATACTAAAACCAGTATTGAGCCCTGACAATTCCTGGACACATCTGCAGTCTGCTGACCTGTGAAGGACAGTTAAAATCTTACTATCCAATTTGTTCACCGCTAAGAGGTTGTTGCTCAGGGAACAAAATGTGAGACAGCGTAAGAGAACTATCAAATAAAGCTTTGATAACTCCCATAAGAAACAATTTTCAGAAAAGATTATCATTGATTTTTAAAAAAATAGCTCCTCACAAGAGTCATGCAGAACAAGAAGCGTGCGAGGCATAAAGCTCAAGAGATTCGGTCGAATCATGAAAATACAGTTAATAGTTGTTCAGCCTGCGGCGCAATTACTAATGCCAATAGCAAAGAGCATAGGAACGAACTGAAAACTTCAGGCTGAACGGTAATAATAGGCCTGCTTAGTAATAGTGCATCAAAATAGCCACACATTTTGAGCTATTATTCATGTTTGTACATTTGACACTGGAATTCAATAAATGGTACAGTGAAATGATAAAAAAAAATGTTTTGGGTAAAGTTAAGATGAGTGCTGATCTGCCCCTCATTGTTCAGTTACACACTTAAACTACTTTAAAAATAAATAATTAAAAGAAGTGAAAAATAAAATAATAAAAAAAAAAAAAATAATTACAAATATACAGTTTCTAAATGTTATAGACCTCATTAAGGCCTATAAAAAATAAAACCGCTCTTTGGCTTTTTAGTGCCCGCAGCAGCAGTTTTATTCCACTGCACGTAAAGCAAAATGAGCTCAACAGGAAGCAGACATTTGTGCAGAGAGTGTGCCTCTGGCCTGTATTAGGTCAGTATCCTCCTATGAAAATGGCAACAAGGTTTTAACCTTAAGCTCTGCTGGGTTTTGCTGCAGCATATTGAATTAGAGCAGTCAGATGGACATGGCTGAGCAGATGCATTGCACTTCCTGTTTGAGTGGCACCACACTGGCAGAAAACTCTCATAGGAGGCTCATATCACACTGGGAAAAATCTTTCACACTCACAAAAAATTTTCATATGCGTGTTTATAAGAGGAATCAAAATAGGTTCTGCCTTCTTAAAAAAAAAGAAAAATATATAAATATATACATAGTAATGAAATATTAGCAACAAATAAAAGTGCATGATGTTAATATAAACTAATACATTTAATAGTCTGGAAAGCAATTGAAATGGAATGGCGTTGCTTCTGCATTGCTGTGATTGGTTGATTCACCTGTCAATCAAATTTCATAGCAGGTCATCTACATGAATGGGTCAAATTGGTATGAATAGATGCTGGCTAGCATTACATAAATACTTGACAATAATGATTCGGAGTAGACTGGCCAACGAAGATGATGGCAATTAGCATTAAATTTATAATATAATATTTTAAAAAACTTTATTTTTTGTGTTTCATTGACTGTTTTTAAAGTGACCATAAACCTTTTATTATTCATTTATTTTTTTCCCATAAATGGCATAAGAACATGGTGTTCTCATTAACCTGCATATGTCACCATGGCATATGTCAATATGACTGAATACTATGTAAATCTACCATTTTTAGTCCTGAAAATCTAGATTAGTCTGAATCTAGATTAACTTGAAACCGAAACAATAATGTTAGTGAGTTGATTTTTAGTGCCTACTTAAATGGTTAATTTAAATTTGGATCTCCAGCCATCATGAAATATATGTTCGCTGATGATCCAAAAAAGATATCTATTAGTAAAAAGATCCAAGGATTTATTGTCCTTATTTTTTAAGCAGTGTTCATTATGGGTTATTAAAAGTTCATATTTTGGTTTTGAGAGTCCCCAACAACAGGCTGACACATATAAGGTCATTACAGGACACATTTTTCCAAACCCTTCCGGAGATTAGTTCCTTCTTGAGAGTGTGTAGGTAGGTACGTACCGTCTGTAAATGTGTGTGTGTGTGTGTGTGCAATAATGCAGTAACCGGTAATCAGTATCCATCACATGGTCTCTATACCATGTTTATCTCGGAGCACCGGCCTTGAAGTCTGGATTAATCTTCTTTGCTTGCGAGAGAAAATGGGAAAAAATGGGAATGGAGAGAATGTGTGTGCGAGTGGGTGTGTACAGAAGGGTCATATGTGTTTTGAATCTCTTATTCACTCATGGAGTCCAAAATAGATGGCACTTAAATTCCATTAAGTGCTCCCCACCACACTGCCTTTCGAACGCCCTCGCCATGCTCACAAGGAACTTTGGAGGTCAGTCAATCCTTACTGTGTTTGACAGCGAATGACAACCCAAATATCGCACTCACATGCTGATCTCCTCTCGTGTGCAGGATTACCGGACTAAGACGTCTATTTTTTTGAGTGACGTGGCAAATGAAACTGTGCCATTTCCAGATGGCTTGAAGAAGGAGGGAGGCCACGTCAGCATAGACAGAGCCACGTGTTTCACGAGGGCCACTGATTGAAACATAATATTCGGAGGGAGGTCAAACACACACACATACACAGCAACAGGAACAATAGAGATGCGTGTTTATCTGCAATGTCCTTCAGCTATGGGGATTGAGTGATAGATGACATACGGACAGGTGTGTGTTCACATGTTTGTGTGTTTTTTGATCTCTCTCAACCTGTTGTGTCCTTCAGTGGTCCTCTCATCAGTGAAAAGATATGTGAAATAATTGCCTTATATTTTAAAATTAGAATGATGTCCCTTATAGTAATCAAACAGAGAACAAAGTGCAGCTGTTTTAACTGTGTGATGTTAATGGGAACTGAAAGGCAGCAAAAATCAAAGCAGATATGTGCGTCTGTCTCTCTCTATGTCAGGCTTTTTCTCACTGTTTCACTTTTTATACAGATCCTATCACTTTAGCTCTGGGTTCGTCTGACAGGCAGTGTGTGGCAGTTACAGTGATTTCATCCATGACGTGAGAGAAATCAGAGAAAGGTCTGGAAGCAAATGTCTCCCTGGATTGAAAAAAAAAAAAGTATATTTGTCAAATGAATATCTATCTACAGATAGATAGATAGATAGATACAACAGTCAATACATAGAATACTATGTTCATTTATTAATATTTTTTGTTGACAATGGCTATGTAAAAGATCTAAGGTGATATAGTCATTTTATCTTTCATCTTTTAACTCTTAAATCATCAGTCATGTTTTTGACAAGATTTGTACCTAAGGAACCCACATCCTAAGTGTAATTGACCATTCACAAAAAAACGTGATTGACAGGAGATCTGACCAATCATAATGCAGAGTTCGCCAGTAGATGAACTTAAAATAGACAAAACTGGTGTGTTCTGTGGTTGAAATACCTCTTTTACCGGCTCTTTACTGTTTTTAGTGTTCATTTCTGTTGGAAACTCCAGTGAAATTTTTGCGAAAATGTTCCCAGATGTACATTTTTGTCACGAGACCAGGTAGTGATAGAGACTATAGTTTCCATAAAATAAACCGTAGACACTCAAGCTGTTGAATCAAGGTTCAAGGTTCAACCTTGAATGTCACATAAAAGTCCACTTTTGCTTCCACAAATATCACTCAAAGCCCCTCACAATAAAACACCCCTAAAAACCCAATCAGAATCCGTCTGTCTCACACACAACCTCACACACACATCTGACCACTGTTGTCTTTCCAGATAAATGAAGGAGAGAGAAGGTAATCCAAGTGAGTAAAATGTACCATCTCTCTCCCTCTGCGCGGTCGGACTGCTGGGCTCTCAAAACACAGTCACCCAATTAAGGCCCTCTGTGTGTGTCACTTATGGTGGATGCTGAGAGCATGTGTCAAAGCGAGCCAGCGAGAAATGGATGAATTCGCTGGTTTTTTTTGGGTTCCTGCCATTTTCAGTGTTAGGTCAAAGGCAAGAAAAAAAAAGAAAGAAGGAGCAAAAGATAAAGGGACAGGGGAAGGACAAATGAAGGCGATCTCCGTGGAAATGGCCTGAGTGCACAGATGAAAGAGGAGAGTCAGAGACCAGGAAAATGAATGAGCATTAGTGAAGGTGAAGTGACTGAACCCTCCTCTTCTCCTCAGTCGTCTTGTTTCTCCTCCTCCACTCCTTTCATCGTTTGTCCTCCTCTCATCGTCGTTTATCTATTATCTTCGTCTTTTCTCTACTTGTCTTATCTCAGCTCTTTGCCGTGTCTCATTTCCTCGTCCTTCCTCTACTTCCTCTAATTTCTTCTCCATCTTTCCATTTCTCTACTCTCTCTTCTCACCTCTTATTCTTACCTTCTTGTCTCTCATAATTGCTTCCTTCATTATCTCCACCCATTTATTGTCTCATCTCTTTGTCTTTCCTCTCCTCTTCTTTCTATCCCCATATCCTCCTTCATTTATATTGTCAATGTGTGGGACTACAACAGTTTGCTCAAATAGAGGAATGGTGTCAAAGTTTGGAATAGTTTTTATCTAGGATGTTCTCTATTTATGGAACTGGAATAGAACACAACTTCTTGACTCACCTTTTTGTATCACCTCTCCTAATCTATCCTTTCCTCCTCATTTTCACCTTTCTCTCCTGTCTCCTCTCATCTCTGTGTTTTATCATCTTGTATTTACTCCTAATCTCTCACCACTCCTCATCTCTGTGTCCTCTCTCATAATCTATCTTCTACTGGTCCCTCTTCTCCATATAATTTCGCCTGTCCTCTATCTCCGCCTCTCCTTGTCTCTCCTCTCTTGTCCTCTCATCTTCTCATCTCATTTCCTTTTCTTATTATCTCCTCTCCTGTTTTTCCTGTTCTCTGTATTTGTCTCTCCTGGCTCTTCTCATCATCTTGTATCTCCTCTCCTCCTCTTGTCTCATCTTCTCTGATCTTTTTGTTACTCCTGTCCTAATCTATAATCTACTCTATTCTCCTCATAATTTCTCCTCTCATCTATCTCTCTCTCTCACACACATTTTTGACTCCATTCTTGTCCTCTCCTTGTCTCATTTCTTTCTCTCATCATTTTGTATCTCCTCTCCTCATCTCTCTCCTCATGATTCCTCCTTTTCTTGTCTCTTTCTCT
>JAUMHI010000037.1:9587646-9600397 GCA_032359435.1 Enteromius unitaeniatus | reverse complement strand
TTTCTTTCTCTCATCATTTTGTATCTCCTCTCCTCATCTCTCTCCTCATGATTCCTCCTTTTCTTGTCTCTTTCTCTTGTCCTCTATTTGGCTCATCTACTTTTTTCTCCATTTCCCCCCTCCATCTCTATATCTCCTTGTCTCTCCTCTCTCTTTTTCTTGTCTTGTCATTCTGTCTTCTTTCATAATTTCTCCTCTCCTGTCTTTGCAGTTCATCTCTTGTTTTCTTTATCTGACCTTTTCTCTTCTTTCCTTTTCTCCTCTCCTCTCCTCTCCTCTCCTCTCCTCTCCTCTTTATCTTTCCTCTTTGCTTTCCTTCATATGTTGAAACAACTGGCATTAGGTGTATCATTTTTATATATCTATGATTCATTAAAAAGAGCACTGCAGTGGTTTTAATAAAAATATGTAAATGTCCATCTTTTTAAATAGCATCATGTATAATCATGTACTAAAACATAGAAAAGCATAATCATGCTCTTCATTTCCAGATTTTAGAACTGCTTGACTCTGAGGCTGATTCAGGAGATGAATATGAAAATTATAATATTAATGGTAATAATTTTTCCTCTCAGTATGCCTAATGTAGCTAAACGAGAGCAACACTACAATACAAATGACATCTTTGCTGAGATAATAAAGACAGGATCAAAAATAACAGAAAACAGTAGACGAGTAGAGTATTTGCAGACTGAACCTTCAAATGACTTTTAACACTGCCTGAAGAAAAACATCTGTTCCTGCAAAACTGCTTCTGCTTATAAAGAGACACATGCACATTCCTGCTTTATTACAGGTATTTTACATCACACAACATAATTAAACAACAAATAACTGTGACCCTGAAAACAACATTATGAGAAACATGTCTCTTTCAAACATATTCAGAGAAAAAGGTGCTTAAGGGTGCTTAAGGTACAAGCAGCTTCGTGCCTGCTTTCCTTCACACATACTGAAATGCCAACAGCGTCAAAACCTCTGCTACATTTGAGGTACAGGAAGAAAGCTCAATTAATTTTTCACGAAAGAAGAGGAAGGAAAGAGAGAGAAAAATGAGAGAGCTTTGATAAAAGTAGCTCTGTTAGGAGGTGTGTGCAGATGGGATGACGACTACTTACAGGTTTTTAGAGAACGAGAATGAGTCACTTCGAATGCTAAGAGACAAAACGGTGCATAAAAACAAAAAAGGCAAAGAAAGAAAGAGTCGCCTTTATATTTCTAAAGTTCATAAATGTTTTTATATTAAATTATATTATTATTTTGAATTGTAAAGTACTACACTGCTGACAATAAATATGCTTTAGATAGTTTATTCAAATTTTGTAGAAAAAGTAAAGATTAATAATGTTATATTAATATTTGTTGTTAGAAATATCAAAAGCAACTGAAACCAAAATGATGCATTTCTAAGAACTTAGCACATAGGTTTCAGACTGATATTTCTTAATTTTCTATATTTTGAACATTTATTAATCACTGACCATATAACGGCCGCATAATTTTTTTCTTTGCATTGGTAGTAAAAAAACTTATATAAAAAAAGTGAAAGACTACAAGACAAATTCCGGAAATGTTGGGATGTTTTTTTTACATTTGAATGAAATGAAAACTTATTTTTAGAGCCAATATTTTATTCACAATAAAACAAATAACAGAACAAATGTTTAAACTGAGAAATTTTACAGTTGCATGCACAAAATGATCTCATTTGCCTCTTACAGGTCTCAAAATAGTTGGGATGGGGGCATGTTTACCGTGATGTAGCATCTTCTGTTCTTTTCAAAACATTTTTAAGACATCTGGGCATTGAGGTTATGAGTTTCTGGAGTTTTGGTGTTGGACTTTGGTCCCATTCCAGCTCCTGAAGAGTTTGTGATCATCTTTGATGTATTTTTCGTTTAGTGATTTAAAGATCTGGACTGTATAGGTCAATTCAGCACCCGGACTCAGGTTGTACTTGTGTATATATATATATATATATATATATATACAGTAATCTGAAGGGAAGATGAATCAGTGACAGTTGTAGACCTCTGGGTTTTGTATAAGCTGTGCATGTTATGACAAAGATCGGACATCCCAGGTCTGGCACATCTGTGCTAGATGAAATAACAGTGACACAAACAGGATTGTGTTTTGTAATTGTGTTTCCTAGATCATACCAAACTCTTTTCTTTCATCTGCTAAAGCCTGAGCTAAAATTTTCCCTCTGCAGCATTTGTTAACCATGGAGGAGTGATTATCTAATCAGTGTAATTAGTGGGTAATTAAAGTTTGAAGATTTGCGCTAGTTGTTTATTTCAGTGGTTTAACTGTCTTAAGAAAGAAACAAAGCACACACACACACACACACACACTGTGTCCTGTGCTAAAGACTCATGCAAGCTAATATATAGAGCCATCAATTAAAGACAAAAGGATATTTAATGGTTGCAAGACAAAGTGTGTTTGAGCTAATCCTAATTAAGTATCTATTTTACAAAGACACTTATAAAAAAAAGACACCCGAAATAGTATTTAACACATTTTCAAAAATGTTATATTTAACTTAAAATCCATGTTCTGATGCTTTTATTTATATAATTAAGTTTTTGTGGTATTTGTTAAATTTATTTTTTCCTTTTACTTCTCCTGTACTCTGTATACATTCTGCTTTATTCAGTATTCTCCTGTGCTGCACTGTGTCCAATCTCAGCCCGAAATTGTGACCTTGGCCTTGGTGAGATTGACAGGTCAAAGTGATGTCCTTTTTAATTGGGGTCTCCTTCACCTCATATTTGATAGACTTCCTGTGCTTTATCAGCAGGCAGCAAATGTTCAGCAATCCATGTTTTCCTTATCTCTGCTTGCAGGGGTTTTAGAGCACATGTTCTGATTCTTGCATCCAAAACTGATCAAACACAAACATGCAAACATCTAAACATCTACACACAAATACACAAAGTGGTCCTCACTGCAGAACCTGCAGGGTCTTTCAGTCTGCCGGCAATTTCTGTTGACAAAAGAGCAGGAAGCCATTTGTTCAATTGTTAATCAATTGTTTAATGAGAACTGCTGAGCTGAGGCAACATATTGAGTAGAAAGTTGAATAGAGTTATGCAATGCAGGGCTTATAAAAGTGAGATTAAAAAGTGTCTAAATCATTCATTTTTCTGAAGTAATGCTGTCTAATGGCAACAGCAGTTGGTGAAGTTTTGGAGGCAATCGAAATACAGAGAAAAGTCATGAGAGGAGGCTCATTACACTGTCAATGCAATTATGGCTAAGTTTCCAAATGGTTGACAAATTGGCCCAAGTGGATCAAACTTTAGGAAATGGGTGGAATAATTACAGTGTAAAGAACTCACCCTCTGAGATTTGATCAATTTCACTTTAAAAAACGTGACACGTGAAATGATCTGTAAGTGAGTTCTTTTTCTGTGAGCGCTCAGCTCTTTTAAATTAAAGCTGCAATCATTTTACAGAGGATTTGATGACTGATGGACTAGAGTGACTAGCCAAAAAAACCCTGTTTATTAATTTAGAATGTGTAAAATACATACAAATCTGGAAATGTTTAAAATACGAAAATGACTGGACTTCGTGATTTGATTTTATATTTTAACATAAGAAATATATATATATATATATATATATTGGGCTACATTTCTTAGTGCAAGGAAACGATATTAAAGAAATTATATAAATATGAAATCAAAAAATAAACTTATTCATATACACTACGGTTAAACTTTTTGGGATCAGTAAGATTTTTAAATTATAAATTAAGTGCCAGATATACTAACAGCTTGCACCAGTGCAGTGAAATGGCATGGTCATAGTTTTTTTTTACCTTACTTAATACGCATTTGTAGAAGTTTCTGCTTCAGACACACAACGTATAGGAGGAAATTATTAAAGCAGGTGGTAATTTGCACTGCTCTTGATAGATTGCGCTGGTCAATATGGGAATTATCTAGCTGTGTCTGTGTTTTTTAATGTGCACATTGTTAGTAAATGACTTGCCATGTTAGTAATTTCCACCTTCCCTTTTTTGGAATTGGACTCTAAGGCTAATTTGCCCTGTTTAGTAAATCTGGCCAATACTCACATCCCACAAGGGTGTAACAAATTGTTTAAAAGTGAAGGTTACTTACTTTTATTTTAAATTGTAATTATATTTCACAATATTATTTATTTCTATACACCATGAATAATAATAAATGGTAATGTATATATAAAGTGGACAGATAGCACATGTAGTGTATGTGTGTGTGTGTATATATATATATATATATTTTTTTTTTTTATTTTTATTTTTTTCATTTATTTTTTTTTCAAGCTATGTCTCATTACATTACACTCCTGGTGTAAACCCAGTGTTCAGAACCAGGGATTAGAACCAGATTGGATAGGACATATTTTCACTAAGACATTTTTTGGCGAGGACAGAGATAAGGATAAGGCAAGATGGTGGGCTGAGTCTGGGCAGGTATTACCCTGAAAAATACATTTGTTGGAAAGTAACGCTTTCCACCCACCCATTTGCTTTCCCAGATCCACATATCTCACACTCTTACACAACATCCCCCATACACATACATTTTCATCTGTCTCCTAAAATATCCACTCGAAAGTAAATAACCCCCATATTGTTTGCATTAGGTCTTATGCTCCTCAAGAGCTCGGGGACATTTACTGTTCTAAAAGCTCAAATAGATATACATAAAAGAGACCAAAAAGGGTCACCGCAGGGCCGGCCGCCACTAGCAAAGCAAACAAAACCTAATTGGTTGTTATCAGATAGGTAATGCATCTGAACACTGGAGTCAAAGAAGCCATCCCTACCTCTTTCCCTTTGAGCATATTTACCAGTGAGACATGAAGGACGAGCCACACATTTAGGACCCCGTGTCCTGGGCTCAAATTGAGCAGCTTTGCGTGTCAGAACCAGAAGCTTGTTCTGGGTCAGTGATTGGTCAACAGCTGTTTTCAGAAAGGGAGTTCAAGTCATTCATCTGTCAACCAATCACAGCCACAGGTGCACTCCGGCCAATTAAATGTAGAGAAGAGAGAGAGAGAGAGAAAGAAAGAGAAAAACTGAAAAGAAACAAAAAAGATAGATTGATGTGTAACCAGTGTAAAGAGAGACAGAAGAAAAGAAACACATAAATAGAAAAGAGTCACAAGGTAAGAAGGAGGGGAGAGAGAGGTGAGAAAGAGAGAGCGAGTAATAGAAGCAGAGAGCATGTGGCGCACAGACAGAGGAGCGCAGAGAATGAGAGCGCTCTCTCACCCTTTCTTCACAGACAGCAGCTAATGAACTAAGAGAGCGAGAGACGGCACGTATAAAACTAGAGATCCGCTACCTGAGGAAACTTTCTGACACCTACAAGACTGTCAGAGACCATCATTGGGTTGCACAGAGAAAAAAAAACAGAGTTCAGCTGGAAGATGCACTTCTTTTATGGAGAATAACGTAAATGCTGAGACAATGGGAGACACTTGGGACACAGGACACTTGTTTGACCTCTGCGCTGACACCTTGTAGGATGGAAAGGCGGAAATTGGAATGGAAAATTCTGTGTGGAAATTTCTGATGATTTCCCGTGACGGTTTTCTTTCAGTTTTAAGTTTCAAGTGTCAGGTAAGAACATATGTCTTTTTTAATAACTGTGAAATTTTTTCCTTCACCTGTAGATAAGATTCCAAACAAACGACTAAATCAGGCAAACATGATCAGATAAATGACGGTCTGTTCCTATTAGATTTTACATCTTCGTTTTGTATGAACCAGAAACATTTGCCTTTTAAATTATGCAAATGACAAACAAAAATCATGAATATGAATGAGCACAGACTTCTCTGCACTGAATTGAGACAGGGCTCATGGTGTATCAGTACAAAGCTTTTCTGCTTGAGTGAATCCTCCCTTTTTGTGCATTTGATCACATCTACAAATGACAGCGATAGCCATGACCCGAACCAAAACACTGGAAAAGTGACAACCAAATTACGCTGATGTCCTCAGACTGTGTATATTTTGCTATTAATATTTTATTAAATATTTTAAAATCTCATAACAATAAAATACAACGCAATATAAATTAAAATATACTTACATAGTAATATTCATATATATATAATTCTATAAATCTATAGTGAGTATACATACAGTACGTGAATACACACATATACATATATATGTATATATGCGTGTGTGTGTGTGCTTTATTGCATGAAATGAAAAAAATGTCAGACAAATTGCACAAAATTAAACCTTGTGAATAGAGACAATGATTACATTAAATGCATACTTGTCAATAGGTGCTTTTTTACTTTTATTTTGTTTTATTTTATATTTATTTAGCTTTATTTATTTACTTATTTAACTAAAGCTACTACAGTACACAATTTGTCTTTATCACCAGGTGTTATAATGTGGAAATTAGAAACTGAAATGAAAGTTTAAAAAGTAGTTTTTTTCTCTTTTGTTCAACTGAATAAAGCAATTATTTTAACCAGTGAACCTTGTGCCTTTTACTAAATCTAATCTAAGCCTAGACAGAGGTTTCATTCTAGACAGCTCACTATAACTATCTTACGTTGGCCTAATTGGTGGCTAATTTATACTCATTCGTACATTTTTGTACAGTCTGCTTACACTACACTAACAGGTTTAAGTTAGACATTCACACATAATATTTTTTAAATGAATAGCATGCAAAAACTCATTAGATTGGATTGGATCATTAACACCACCCATATGAGGTACATATTGCTCACAGAGCTTTGAGTTTTAGAAACCATAGCAACAACTTAACACACATACACATACAGACACACACAGTGTCCAACCGTGGGTCCAGTGCCAGCTCAATCTTTTCTCTCCGCCTCCCACCGCTGTCATGCTGTAGTTGCTGTGCACACAGCTGGTCAAAAAGACACATTTAGGTTGTCGTTTCCTCTGGTGACGGAAACTCAGTGGAGCGGATCCAACAGATCCACGCTGGTGGAACCAGACAGGTGGCTGTAATAGAGTCCAGGCTGTTTAGCACCTGTTGCTCAAGACACGCAAACAGCCTTCAAAGAAACGCTCTGACAACGTGTCAGCATTCACTATGAATCTCACGCCTCTGCTCGGCATCTGCAGAACATTGATCATTCATCTGATGTTCATCCAATGACCCGGTGAGGAACCTGTGATTTTCAATTACATCTAGAGTCGGGCCATGCCACCCGCCTCAAAAAGTTATGGCTCTTTTCACTCAATTGGGTAAGAAATACAGACGATTAAATTCCTGGTGACCATCTGGCACTGAAATCCACAGGTTTGTTGCTATGGTACTGTGGGCCGCAAGTGGGTGGACTTCTTATTTATTGCCCACCCTGCCCCCATACCTGCCCCCTCCTTCAATTGTTCAGTGTAATATACACAATTATGCTATGTGTCTGAAGAAGCTCTTGAGAGGTGCAAGAAGTAGATCAGCATGCTATTTCAGGCCCTTGGTGATGACTGTCAAACGCCCCTCAGCAATGTGGGTTGAGAATAATTTACATCATTTTCATATGCTTGAGTGTGAATATACACTGGTCTACTATACAGTATCTGAAAATATACATAAAACTTGGAGAGACAGAGGTAAGGGGCGAGGTCAATAGAGACAATCAATAGAGAATTTCCAGTATGGGCAAATGAAAAAATAAGTGTAATTTTAACTGTACAATCTTGTAAAAACACGAAAAAAAAATTTTAATAGGTAAGTTTAACAGTAAGTTAAAAAACTGTAAATCACCTAATCAGACATACAATTAAACAGAACAAATCAATGTATAATTTACAGTCAAAAACTGTAAAATAATATTCCACACTTGAAAGTATTTTGCTTAATTAAATATTCATGTTTTTTTTGTTATCAGTTATGTACATTTGGGCTTTATGTTACATCTTATGTATAAGTCCTTCTTTTACCAACTGCATTGGTTGTCAGTATGTCAAAGGTACAAAACAGATTTTAATAGCAGTGTGCGTTGTTTAATTTACTGGTTTACATTCAAAAATTTCTGTTTGTAAATTACTGTTTTATACTATTAAAATACCCGTTTTGGCTGTAAATATGTTTGCATGTTTTACAAAATTATTCTGGCAACCAAGAAGGATGTGAGCCAAAATTAGCATCTTCTTTTGGGTTCAGAACAGTCCTGTTGTCCACTCCTAATCCTAACCTTAACCATCAGTTAATCACTGAATCATTGAAACAAGTCGTTTTTAAAACAAGACGTCAACATGAAACATTAGCATACTGCCCGCCCACAGGGAAAACTTGATTTTCCATGTTGGTCTGAATGATTGAGCAAATACAGTAAAAAAAAATGCATATTTTGACCTTACATGCATGACAACTTCTTGTTGGAGGCTCTAAGAATACATACACCTTTCATAACTCATAATAGTTTTAGCTGGTAGTATTTTTATAAAAGTGCTGTATTGAATAATTTAACCAGTGATGTATTTTTAAATGAATGCATAAACTGAATTAATTTGAAATGCAATAACACAAATCTCTCATTTACATTACAACATAGTTCAACATAGTTAATCTAAACAAACCATTTTACTAGAAATATAATCAAACTTTCCAGTTCTATATATGAGAAAGAGAGGATAAATTAGAATGAAACAACTAATTGTAATTACATCCAGTGCTACATAGAAAGAAAGTTTGGATTCATTTAGGATTAATGAATCAAACCTTTCAACCCTATATGTGAGAGATAGAAGATCATTTCGGATTCACTTGAACAAATCAGATTCAGTGCATTGAATCAGACTTTTCAGTGCTACAGTACTAATGAAAAACCAAAAAATTGTTTATCACTTCAATGAATCAGTATTTCTAGCACTATATATCGGTGAGAGAAAATATAATTTAGGAATCACTTGAATGAATCAGAATCAATACAATGAATTTTTTTTTTCAGCACTACATGTTGTGGTACGTTCACACCAGACGCGGCTTGCGCGAATAAATTTGAGTTTACTTGCTTCATTTGCGTGTGAAATTTGCTTAATTCGCGCGTACAACAGAAGCAAATTTGTGTCATGAGAGGGGTTTCTGCCACGATGATTTTGTCTTCCAAAGTTTCGCAATTCTGCCTCCGCTTGCTACGTATTAATCACGTCACTACCAGAGCAAGCTCCTGATTGGTTAACGCTGTGCAAATTTTCTACAAAGTACAAATCACGCGTCAAGCGTGTCAAATGCGCGAATCGCGCCGCAGGATGTCTGATTACGTCTTTGCATTGATTTGTAAATCACTCGCGCTTAATGCTTCATTCGCGTCTGGCGTGAACATACCATTAGAGTGAAAACATAATTTAGGATTCACTTGGACAAATCAGATTCAATGCAATGTATCAGACTTTTCAGTGCTCCAGTATAAATGAAAAAAGATTAAGATTCACTACAGTGAATCAAACTTTTTTAGCACTACATATCAAAGAGAGTTACTTGAATGAATCAGATTCACTACAATAAATAAGACTTTCTAGCACTACATGTTAGAGAAAATATAATTTAGTATTCACCTGAATGAATCAGATTCACCACAATGAATAAAACCTTGCAGCACTATATTTGAGTGAGAACAAGTGAGAACAAAAGGATCATTTAAAATTGACTAGAATGAGTTACAATAAATTAGATAACAATGACTACAATAAATAAAACCTTTTTAACTGTTATAAATGTGAGAATGAAAGTATTATTTAGGACTGACTAAAATGAATCCAGATAAATCAGATTTACTACGATGTATCAGACCTTTCTGCATTATATATGAAAAAGAGATGATACGCTTAAATGAATCGGATTTTCCAAAGAGTGGACCATTTAGATAAGCTCAGCTCAGACAAATTAATAAAATAACACAGACATGAGTTCATAAGTGTAAACTGGAGATCTACAAGGTGCTTCTTTTGAACTTACTTAAAGCTAAAACAGCTGAATCTAAATCCTGGTTGAAAGGGCAACTCATGTTGTTGGGTGCCAGGTCTGTAAATCCATTGAGAAGCCAAGATCAAGCAGGAAAAGGTCAATCATATCTTGTACTTATAAGCCACTTGGCTCCGTCTGGCACAAAGCCGAGGGGGACGTAAATACCTGGCACTGAGATACGCTGAAGCTGGGGTGTTTGATAGTAATCTGACCGTGGTGAAGAGAGTCTGATGTGAGTGTTTGAGTGTGATAGAGAAGAATTCACTCACTGAAGTGCCATCCTGGCAGGTGGTTCCTCGCTCGCAGCAGTGGCCGCTTTAATGGAGTAAAACAGAAAGTGGGGCTGTGATGAAGAGGGTCAAGATTGGTAAAAGAAAAAGACGCAATTCATGTCATCAGTCTAGCCCCAAAATGTTATGAACCCCTTGTGAGAGACAATCTTCCTAACACATACACCTTGGTTTTTACGTGAACTCTACATAGGTGTAATGGATTTTATACTGTACAAACTCTATATTACTAACCCTACCCCTCACAGGAAGCATTGTGCATTTTAAGATTTTCAAAAAACTAATTATGAATGATTTAAAAGCCTTTTGAATTACCGTTACATGTCCTCATAACGGCCTTCATGTTTGTAATACCTTTGTCATACCCATATCACTATACAAATTTGTGTCCTCATAAATCATATAAATATACACAAATACGTTTGTGTCTGTGTGTATGTTTAAAGTTATACTTCAAGGGAAAATATTTAAGCTAGTTATTAGTTATATAATATATATATAATAACTAGCTTAAATTTTTTCCCTTGAATACAATATGTGTTTTCCCAAAGTTCAGCCATTATTTTTAAATTTTTATTGTACTAAGTTAATAAAGTATTATCTAAATAATATATTTGTATTAAAACTTTTTGTTAAGTTGACATTTTGTAAAAATATTAAAATCAAATCAAATAATATAAAAAAGTTCAGAATATTTTCCTTTTTTTTGCATGACTCTGCTGCCCCAAAACCCCTACCTTATAAAACATTTCATCAGTTTCTTTTGAGCAGAAAGTAACATCACATAATATTCGTAGATTAAGTATTATTATCAGAAAAGGTAAGTTTTAAATTTGCAAAGATTTTACCCAAAACTTTGCCTGATTATAAAAATCTTTTTTTTCAGTTTTCAGTTTTTACAAGAAATGCGTTTTACAGGCTAATTTCAACACAAATATTCAAACGCAAACTGCCAACATTTAAGATGAAGTTCAGCAGAGATTGTAAATCATCAGAAAACACAAATGAATTAATAACCAATAGCTGCTATGATCTGGAGCCTGCTGTTGCTCAGACTGATTCCACCCCATCTCACATCTAATCTTCTCCTGCCATCAGAATAATTATCTCATTTTAAAATTGCTCTGTCCCATCATTTCTCATTTTTTTCTTTTTCTCCATCTCAGACCTTCTAATTGACAGTCTGAGGGCGCTGTCTGATAGACTGTGACCTCGCACTAATCTCAGCTGCACTGGATCCACCGATGCGTTGAGTTTATTAACAACCATAATAATATTTCCCTTATGTGGGTGCCAACAGTATGTCCCTAATTGGTATAGTGAAGACTTTTGTTTGCTTTCAAAACAACATCTTGATTATTTCGAATAACATTGCTCCAAACTCAGCAAAAACCCATAAAACCTGAATTGTTCAAAAAAGGGCTTGTTCTCCTTTAAATTTTAAATGTGTATTAAATGCTAATTGCCCAAATGAGACAGCGAAATTGTAAAAGGGGCTCTAGATAAGCCAGCAGTTGATCTACAAGACTTAAGACATGAAAATCAATAACCAAGGCACAAATGGTGGATGGAGTACATTAGACTGTCTGTGTTTCATATATCTGTCAGCGTGGAATTAACTGAGGCTGACATCTTATCACAGTCTGTGTTGGGATGACGCTCTTTAACAAAGTGACTGACTGCGGACAGCTTTAGTCGATTACGTTGGAGGCTTGTTCAATGAATCCATGGCATTTTACTATTATTAGTGCATTATTGGCTTAATCCTCTCATGGACGCACATTTAAATTGGTAATTGCCTACTACTGTTTTTCCATTCCATTGCACTACTTTTCCATTGATTACATGTAAAACATGTATGTATATGACTATTGAATTTACGTTTCTTGCAGTGGCTTGAGCGTGACATGGCTTTCTAAAAACACAACCTGTCCTCCAACTAATACGCCTGTATAGGTCGTTTGTACAATACCGGTGAAATACAGCCCATCAGAGTGTATATCAAATTGCACCCCTACCGGCAACAGAACATTTGCATGTTCATGTTTTGTACTATTTAAACTCTACACACTGCACACGCATTTTGATTGGTAATGACATTCATACGTCATTTCATGACGACAGACGCAATACGACATGACCTTTGAAATATAAATATAGGTCGTAATAACGTACAGTACTTGCTAGGGATGTAACGGTATCAAAATTTCACAGTACGGTAATACATCGGTATGAATGGCACAGTATGGTATTTATTGAATCATTTACATAAAAAACAAAACTAATTAAGCGGCTCAAAAAAAGTGGCAGAAGTGTTTATTAAACAGTTTGCATGAACACTGAACATATAGCCATCTATCTGTAAACTTTGAAACAGGAACTTCAATTTTAATAACAAAAAATTATAAAACCTTCCACACATCCGATTTAAAACCTGCTTTAGATTGCTAGATGACGTCATATATCAATTTGCATATTCATTAC
>JAUMHI010000037.1:9574511-9587546 GCA_032359435.1 Enteromius unitaeniatus | reverse complement strand
TGACGTCATATATCAATTTGCATATTCATTACATCAGTGCGTCATATTATCTTGCTTCTCTGTGGTCACATAATGTTATTCAGTGCACCCTAATTTTCAATATAACTGTTTTCACTGATATTTTTAATGGTTTCTGTCGTCAGAAAAACAGAATGAATATGAATTAGTGACTGAAATGCATGCCATTAAAAGGCCTACTGAACTAGCAATACTGTTTTTGCTGGAGGATTGTCTCTAAAAACACTATACTCAATCCAATATGATGGCTAGGTATGTTTTGAAGCTGGGATGCTGGTTTAAGCTGGTCCTTTGCTGGTTTATGCTGGACACGTGCTGGCAAAAGACCAGCTTAAACCAGCAAAGGACCAGCATAAACCAGCATCCCAGCTTCAAAACATACCTAACCAGCATATGCTGTTTTTTTCAACAGGGCAATAAATCTAATGTGTTGCTATTTGCTATTGCTAGCAAAGGATTTTATTAGAGAAAACTTGTTTAGGGCTTAGATGAAACTGTTAGAGAAAGACTTCCAGGATTTCACATGCTACGTGCTAAAGGTAATGCTGCTAAGTCCTCTAACGGTTAATTTGATCAACTTTTAGGATCAACTGGCTAGCTTATAGATGACCTCAAAGCAAAATTTTTTTAAAAAATTTTAAATTTTCTTTTGGTCAACTTTCCTTCATGGAAGCAAATCATTTGTCAGATTGTTTCTTGTGAATCATATAGTCACATGACTGTTTATAAATAACAGATTGTGTAATAGTCTAATTAAATTTAAAACTGCTAATCTTGTTTTCAAAAAAAATATATTTTAAATACAAGATTCTATTCTAATCCTACAAAGACAGACAAATCCTTCAAAAATATTAGCTATGTGCTCCCTTGACCTGATCCTATGTTTTCCACATGCCCCTTGCACATACACACAAAAAACACCCACTTTTATATGCGATCGCCTCTCTTAACACAGATCATTGCCTCACCTCCCTCTGGAGCTTTTATTGTTGCTGTGAATGTCTCCTCATTTATCTCTCCTCTTGCTCCCTGAGTGTTTTCCTGTAGAGCCTTGTGGCTATAAATCTTCAAAAGACATTCAGCCACACAAAGCAAATGCCACAGGCCATCACCTGATCTGCCGCCTCTCAAGACTTCTCATGAATC
Organism: Enteromius unitaeniatus; assembly: GCA_032359435.1. Classification (NCBI taxonomy): domain Eukaryota; kingdom Metazoa; phylum Chordata; class Actinopteri; order Cypriniformes; family Cyprinidae; genus Enteromius; species Enteromius unitaeniatus. The sequence goes on along the minus strand of JAUMHI010000037.1, from coordinate 9,586,382 downwards.
AAATCATTTAAGGGTGAAAAACTCTTTCTGTCAAGAAAGAACCCTGACATAAAAAAGGTGACCATCTCTTATTGACGGGTGAGATGTCTCAGTCTGGCATAACAGATTTTCTCTTTATTCTCTGCAGCAAATTAAGAAAACGTCAACAACACTTTTCTAACCTCCACTAATAAGGCAACGCTAATACCGTGCAAACATTATTGTAGGGCAGAATGATCACAACGACGGCAAAAGTTGTTGAACACCTACAAAAAAACGTCTGCGCACTGATTAGCTTAGAAAAAAAAATCACTATAATATAGAGAGAGGAAAGGCAGTAATTACCTTGATCGCTCTTCATTGTTCCTTTTCTGGAGGATCGTAGCAGCTCAGAAATTCTGCCTATAATTAAAGCCGGCTGCCATTGCTGGTGACAGAAACTTCCTGGAGGTGAGAGCAGTATCTCAATACTAAAAGACACTTATAATTGAGCATAAGCGAGAAAATCAGTAATGCTTTGACAGTCCAAAACAACAGGAAGAGATCCATATTAAAGCAGTCAAACAAGTATATACATTTTTTTGTCAGCTCAGTTTCTTTTTTGTCAAATTTAGACCATGTTAAGGTACAGATTTGTCCCCCAAATAAATCAATTCAATTCAAAATATGTAATAAGTGTACACACACAGATGTATAAAATATTGACTGGAAACTCATAAGTTGTCTAGATGTCATTTAAAACTGTGTCTAAGAATAAACATTAAATAAATATAACCTAAATATTACATACATTTTATTTTGGTATTTTTTAAATAATACTTTAATAATAATGCTGTATTTTAAAAATGTAAAAGTTTATTTTATTTTATTATTATATTTTTTACAATAAATTGGGTAATTGTTTTGAATGGTTGAGCACATTGAATGCAGTCATAGCTGTACAAACTGAACGAGAAAAACAATATTTCCTAATATATTTCCCATGATGCTATGTTGTGCATCACAGATCAATTTTTGGTAATACAGGACAAATCAAGCGGTTTCAGGGTAACCCAAATTATTAACTGGGGAACAAAGCTAAATAGTATGTCTTTGATCATTAAAAAAAAATTAAATAAAAAAAAAATGCACACATTTAATTTAAATAACTTACATACTATGACCAAGGAATTTTAGTCCTCTCAAAAGGAGTCAAGGGACACCAAAATGTACTGTACCCGTGAAAAGTGCAGAACAAAAACGTTTTCAGAAGGTCAGAGAATGTGAAGTCTCTAAAGGGCACTTCCGCTAAACAGACTAATTCCTAAATCATTCCACCTGTAATGAAACGACCTTTCCGCATGAACTTAATCCCAATAAAGCGTTTCATATTGGCCTCGGTAAGCTCATATGTTCAAAATCAAACAGTCCGTGCTTGAAGGTGGAGCGTAATGAGATGCAACCTTCCGAGTCCTTCTGCTCTAAGGGCGAACACCAATGTGACAATGGCATTTCAAACTTTCTAATGAAATTATTCTAGGCGTCCTCTGTCAGCTAGACAGTCAGAATCTGTTTGTGCCTTGACGGCTGTCCTGAAGGGACGTTCTGGGACAGGGGTGAGATGACTGGTTATGTTATCTGTGTGCCTTGTATGAAACGTTCCGGTCTGACAGACTTACACCAGGGTGTGTGAGTGACTTTTTCTTCTTTTCCCTGCTGTTCCCATTACCCAGGGATGTCCTGCCTGGGATGACATTTACAATCAGAACGCAGGGTACAAGAAGCATGGGGATAGATTACCAGACTGACAACTGCCAGTGGTGCGCTGTGTTTGTTTACCTCTCTACTTTGGGAGATTATAGAGTGAGCACATAGTGATTTTTAGATTTCTGCTAATACCCTCACAATAGCAGGGTATGTGAGCCATGCAACCAGAAAACCTTATGGCACATGGGCACAGCCTGAACAGTGTATCAGTTTGACATTTTACATATCAATTAAACTTCAGGTGAGATATTTTGGGCTTTCCATAAGCATAAAAATCAGACTTCATCAATTTGCATCTAGATTTCAATTATAGTATATATTTTTTAAGTCTTTTTGATCACACTGCTTTTTGTTAATCTGCTACTTATTAATAGTAAGGTGATTGTTAAGTTTAGGTATTGGAAAGGATTAAGGATGTAGAATATTGTCATGCACAATGTGTTATATGTACTAATAAACAGCTAATATGTTAATAATAGGCATGCCAATAAGCAACTAGTTAATAGTAAGAATTGATCACGATACTGAAGTGTTACTGTCACGAGGCTGAGAAGTCCACATGGGTGGAGCAGTCAGCGGGAACAACAGAGGCGACGCTACCCAGGGCAGGGCAGACGATTACAGAGTCCTCCGGGGCCACGTAGACAAGGACCAAGATCTCCTGGTCCGAACAGTCCATAAAAATGCCCTCCTGGGGCGATCAGACAGTTCAAGGAGCAGATGACTATAATACCCTTCGAGGCAGTCCCATCAGCGAAGACTCCTTTCGTGATGTCGAAGTTGTCCTCCAAGGCGGTGCAGATGGCGGGGAAGCCCACCTAGCCGGTGTGGACGGATGTGACGCCCACCAGGGTGGGGCAGATGGCGAAGAGGTCTTCCAGGGTGGAGCAGACGGCGGAGAAGCCCACTGGGGCGGAGCAGACGGAGGAGACTCCCTCCAGGGCGGAGCAGGTGGCGGGGAAGCCTTCCAGGGTGGATCAGGTGGCGGGAATGCCCACCTGGGCGAAACAGACAGCGAGGCCATCTTCCAGGGTGGAGCGGATGGCGGCAGAGCCCTTCTGGTTCGGCCAGACAATGAAAACGCTAGCCTGACAATGAAACACCATGACAACTGACAAGCGGGGCGGAGACATGAGTTTGTGGCAATGAGTACATGAAAACAAACACAAAACATAGAGAGTTCGTTGGGTGCTGGCACAACCAGCTGATCGTTACAGTTACCATATGTTTTCTCTAAACATAATTTTTTTCTTACACTCTATATAATTCACAAGTTCAAACTTACTGGTTTGTGACTTGCTGCCCGGCCCGATCCCTATGTGCCCTATAAATATATAAAACAGGTTTATTAGTCATTTCTGCTTACAGTGAATGTAATATTATTAAAAACTACTGTACACAGCTATTGATTTGATCCACTTCCTTGATTTCATTTTGCAGTTGCGATTCATGTCATATCATGTTTAATAGGGGTTAAATCGAAATTTAATAAGCGTTCGCAATTCATTCTGGAATAGTGCACAACTCCTCCAACAACTAGACCTCCAAAAGCTGCAGGGGAATATATGATAACATCGACCTGAGAGGAGGGACTTCTCTAATTGGACATTTTCATTAGTTACCAAAGGGTGATGTGAACTGGAACGGGTTTGATTGGGTTTTTATTTATGTACATGCTCACAAGTACCTCCTGTCTTCATTGTGGTACACACACACACACACACACTGGAGGTTGTCATGGCAACCTTCACCTGTTGTTGTGAGAGGGGAGAATTTCAAACAGTCCGTTATCACAGAAGCAGAGCATTCTCTGATCCCATACTCCAACGTGTCACTCGTAGAATAAAGAAACCGAAGCAAATTGCATGATGACAGCCAATTCCATAAAGCTGACATTTGGTGCAACTCATTTAAATTGACCCCAAAATGTAATTCATGTTATGTTATGTCTTTAAGCCTCTTCAAATACTAATTCCAGAATGCCACAGTGATATCATCTGCTATTAAACAAGTAATTAAAGCTGCAGGGAAAAAATGTGTAAAAGATATTTTAAACTATGTAAGCTTGTTTGTGATGGCAAAAAAGTCATTATCACTCCTCTGTATTTCAGGGGTGTCAAACTCAATCTCATATGTGTCCTTTTTTAACTTGTTTATCACAGCTAAGTCATGCGCATTGCTGAAGATGCCTATATAAAGCATAAAGAGAAGATTCAATTATCACCTCTCTTCTCTTTCAGCTCTTTCAGATTGGATGAACGAAGTGCTAACTCTTTCAACATGGCTGCTGTTGAAGTAGTGAGTCAACTTTATCCCACACACTTCCAAATTACAACATTGACTACAATACCCTCAGACACCAGACAAGTCAACGTACTCGACAAATCCCGAAAATCCTGTCTAATCGTGACAGTTTCAAGGTGAGAACTTTGACTGGAATGAAAGCGAACAAACACCTGAACACATCAACAGTGTAAAACGACAACATTTTGATGACAAATGGAGATGGAGTGTGTTATTGTCAAAAAATACAAAGATATATGACTGCGTTTCCAAGCACTCTGCATATAAACGACTGTGAAATAAGGACGCTTGTTCATATTTACGGCCTCTTCTTGTCATAATTCCTCTTTTAGTAACATATGGGAGTGGAACACAAACACGTATTAGCATACATTACACAAACACAAAGACCCATTCATCTCAACAAACAGCCTCCACTGTGTCAATCTTTCCCTCTTACAGATGTTGAATCCGGGTTGGAAGCTGAACTTCAGGGCACCATGGTCAATGTGACGCCCAGTATAGACCCAGTGACGGACCTCGAGAGGTACAACTACCTCGCATTGATATGCGGCGTGCCTCTCATCCTTATAATCATCTTGGGGAATGTCCTAGTGTGCCTCAGTGTGTTGACCGAACGCTCTCTTAAAACTGCAACTAACTACTTCATCGTCAGTTTAGCTGTGGCCGACCTTCTTTTGGCCGTGCTGGTCCTCCCGCTCTATGTCTACTCTGAGGTAAGTGCCAATAATTGCCAAAGATTTGGTATGCTGGTAAATATTGAGCATTGAGCGCTACAGGGTTTCTGAGAATTCATGAGTCATTCAGACCATGTTGAATTTGTAATTATTCCTCATTGAAGTGTTACTAGTGTACAAGTGCAAGGTGTTTGAAATGAATGTGGAGAGTATGACCGAAATCAATAATTGAGTCATTCAAATCACTACATTGTATCGAACAGCTAGACATCTCGAACATAAATTAAACTGAAATGAGTATTTAACATGGGAGACGTGTGCTTGTCATTGTTCAAGCGGATTAACTTACTGATTATCAACCTGGATCTTTAAAATGTGCCTGAAACACTGAATGCAGTTTGTTTGACTTATATAATTTATTAAGAAAAGTATGCAGGCTGCCACTTCTGACTTGATTTTATGTGCCAGAAACTGAATGGGGACAGTCATCTGGAAAGGCAAGTCATGTGAAAGCCAGAACTAGTTGTTTAAATATGGTAAAAGATTATTAAGGCGGATTATTAAGATTTTTAATCAATGTAATGAATCATACACACAAATCCCAGGAACATGAAACAAGAAATATTGGGTCAGTTTTTCAAGTCAACTGCATGCCATTTTGCTATTTGTAGTGTCTCATGGTGTGAATATTTGAATAGTTTGTGTGACTGTGGAGTAAATCTTGATGCACTAAGGTGATTACCCCCAGAGACTTCCTGTTTTTAAAGTATGGTTGGTTTGAATTAACAGAGGATTGTGTTTATTCTTTGAACAAATTCAAACTTTAATTACAGTCAATCAAGACCATAAACACCCACTATCTGCTCCCTGAAGACATATAAGAAATTGATGCCCCTGGCAGATACTGTACTGTATATACGAGTGTGTGTGTGTGTGTGTGTGTGTGTGTGTCCTGTTGTCTTACACATTCTATCTTTTTCTGTCTATGTGTGTTGGTGTGTTTTAGTTTCTGGGAGGCATGTGGACCCTGAGTATGTACATCTGTGATGCCCTAATGACTATGGACGTGATGCTCTGCACTGCCTCTATTTTGAATCTATGTGCAATTAGTGTGGATAGGTGAGACACGCACCCACACACACACCTGCTCACCCACCCCTATTAAGAATAGCTCAAACTTTAACTTATAGAAAATGTAACTTACACAGTTTCAACAGTTCTGTTGGAATTGTTTATGTCAATATATACAACAAAAAAATAAATATACAAAGCCCACATATTACTAATTTCTGCCACATAACAAAAGGTCATGCTCATAATTATATGGTAATTATGATCATTGAAATTATAAGAGAACATTTTGAAATTATTAAATAAAAAAGGTAAAAGTATGGCATATTACCATTATGACATAAAAAGTCAAAACTGTGACAAAAAATATGAAAATAATTCAGAAATATGATGTGACCAAAAAAACAATTATTTATGTCAGAAATATGACTTAATATCTCATAACTTCAACCTTTAATCTCATAATTACTATTACTTTATTTCTCATTTACAAAAACATTATTGTTGGTGGAAATGTCCTTTCATATACTTCCAACACTGGAAAAAAATGAAGAAAGAAAAGAAAGATTTTTTTTTTGACATCATAACCACTGTTATCTTAGTTATGACTTAGTATCTCATAACTTAATCTTTATCTCTTTATCAAATTAATTCCCATTAATTAATCGTAATTAATGATGCCATAATATTTTGTGAAATGCTTTGTATCTAATTTACCAAAGTTTGACTTATTCATTCATTCAGTCATTTATGTATTTTATTTATTCATCTATTGGAAATGGCCTTCCATATACCCCCAACCCTGCAAAAAGCTAGAAAACGAATAGTTTATTTTGTTTGAATAGTCTGTACACATTTCTTGTAGTGCCTAAAATTTTTATGTTTTTTTACATTAATTTTTTTTACATTCAGTAGGTCTGTTTTGTGCCTCTCTGAACGTTCACTCTGTGAATCTTAAATCTGTGGTTATGTGTGATTGGCGTCCAACAGGATGCTAATGAAACCACGACGTGGAGCTGAATTTCATTACTTCCACAGTGCATCAAGCATCACTGATTCACATAAACAAAAAGAAGCTACTTCAAGAGGTCTCAGACCAAGACAAAGCAGGGTCAATCCGTCTTTGACGCATACTAAAATAAAAGCGAGCTTGTCTCTGAGGATAAAAACAAATGTTTGGGGTCGAAAAGGATGTAGATGATTGAAAAGATGAATCTGACTTATGCGATCTCGTGCAATTTAAAATGATTGCACTAGAATCCTCCACTGTCTCGCAGGTCATGGTGATTAACAAGTTGTCAGTCATGATTTTACGCATAAACATAAGCTTTTAAAAGCAAACTGCAGTAAAAGCAGACAAATAAATTGTGCAGTTTTTGCCTCACAATAAAGACAATAAAGTGTTACTGTCTATGGAGAGTCAGATGGCTCTCCGATTTAATAAAAAATATCTTAATTTGTGTTCCGAAGATTAACAAAGGTTTTACAGATTTGGAATGGCTTGAGGGTTAGTAATTAATGACACAATTTCCATTTGGGGATGAACTAACCCTTTAAATAAGAAAAATATCGAAACTCTTTGGTAATTTTTGAGCGAGATGCTAGTGGTATAATCAGATTCAATGATCTGTGCTAAGCTGCAGCTAAAAATTCTACTGGCAGACCCGGAGATCGGATAAATGGATTTTAAAAAGGTAAAACTCAACTGTTTAACTCTATGGGAGTTGGAAAATGAGCCAAGTTTAAAAAATAGTGGAGTGTTCCTTTAAAGAGATTGATTAATTAAAAAATTAAAATAATATTATATATACATTCCCTCAAGTTGCTTCAAACTTGTTTGACTTTCTCTCTTCTCCAGAACACAAAAGAAGATATTTTGAAGAATTTTTCAACTGTTTTGGGTCCAAGTCCAAAGCCAAGGTCAAGTCCTTAGTTTTAACCAATTGAGTTGGAGTAGGAATTATTAATGTCTTTTTTATTATTATTTTTATCGATTGAGATATTATGTTGTTACTCTTGCTTATAGTTCGAGGGGGAACAATATCAGGGAAACAATATCACTGGAATCACACTATATGTTTCAAATGGGATATATCACCCTCTTAAGGGCACTTTGGAGTGAAAAGAATTCCAACATTTCTGAAGGGACTTCGGAATGTTTTCAATATACGTTTTCAATAAAAAAATGTCATTGTCCACTTATTAATTTATTTCATTATACATTTTTTATGTATTTATTTCGTTATACATTTTTTCATTATATTTATCCTAATAGGTGTCAGTGGATCTTATTACTTTCTCTACATCTCTGTTACAGGTACATTGCAGTGGTGGTCCCTCTGAAATACAACAGGAACCAGTTTAGTGTTCGTCAGCTAGCCTTGATTACAGCCACCTGGGTGCTTTCCCTGGGGGTAGCCAGTCCTGTCATATTCGGCTTGAACCAGGTGCCCAACAGGGACCCTCATGTGTGTAAACTGGAGGACAACCAGTTTGTGGTCTACTCCTCTATCTGCTCCTTCTTCGTCCCCTGCCCTGTCATGCTCCTCCTGTACTACTGGATGTTCAGGGGACTAAAGCGATGGAGCTCTGGCCGTAGCCGGTCGCACCTCCACCGCACACCCAGAGGCCGTAGAAGCCTTTCTTTGCGCCTAGGGGCAGCTCTACAGAAGGAGAAGGGACGAGCGAGGGAGAAGGTGGTGTACCTCATGCCTGCAGGTCTCAGTCCGACATCTCTCACTGCTACCCCGACTACACCAGTTTCCCCCACCAGCCCAGTTACTCTTACCACAGACGAGCAGGCAGAAGGTCAGACACCAGCTGCAGAGAGTGACCCCATGACCACCCAGATGGACAGTGTTTCAGATGCAGAGAATCCTGAGCGGGCCACCGAGGATGAGAGTGGACGGGAGAATGGTGTAGGAAAGAACCATCGGCCTCATACGGGACGCCGCCACAGCAAGAGCAACAGGGTGAGCGGACGGGAGCGGAAGGCAATGAAGGTGCTGCCTGTGGTTGTGGGTATGTATCAGTTTTATTCAAATTTATTGTGACCTTCTGGTTATTTTATCTCACAATTCTGAGAATTTTGTTTCTCAGAATAGCGTGATACAAACTTATTTTTTCACAATTGGGAGATATAAAGTCAGAATTGCGAGTTATAAAGTCCAGTTTTGAGTGAAAAAAAAGACTTATATATTCTCAGAATTGCTTTATATCTTTATATTGACTTTATATCTCGCAATTCTGATTTTATAATTTGCAATTGCAACATTATATCTCGCAATTATGACTTTATATCTCCCAATGTTGACTTTATATCTCGCAATTATGACTTTATATCTCCCAATGTTGACTTTATATCTCGCAATTATGACTTTATATCTCCCAATGTTGACTTTATATCTAGCAATTGTGACTTTATATCTCACAATTATGACTTTATATTTCCCAACTCTGACTTTATATCTCGCAATTATGACTTTATAACTTGGAATTTTGACTTTATATCTCGCAATTTTGAATTTATATCTCCCAATTATGACTTTAGAACTCGCAATTATGACTTTATATCTCCCAATTAGGACTTCATAACTGGCAATTTTGACTTTATAACTCACAATTATGACTTTATAACTCACAATTATGACTCTATAACTCACAATTGCGACTTTATAGCTTGCAATTATGAGTTTATATCTCGCAATTCTGACAATATCTTGCAATTCTGACTATTATTCACAATTGCAACATTATATCTCGCAATTCTAACTTCATAACTCGCAATTTTGACTTTAAAACTCGCAATTATGACTTTATAACTCGCAATTATGACTTTATATCTCGCAATTATGACTCTATAATTCACAATTGTGACTTTATATCTCCCAATTATGACTCTATAACTCACAATTGCAACTTTATATCCCGCAATTATGTCTTTATATCTCGCAATTTTGACTTTATATCTCACAATTGTGACTTTATATCTCGCAATTCTGACTTTATATCTCGCAATTCTGACTATATCTTGCAATTCTGACTTTATAATTCGCAATTGCAACATTATATCTCGCAATTCTTACTTTGTAACTTGCAATTGCGACTTTATATCTCTTTATATCACATTTATGACTTTATATCTCCCAATTTGGACTTTCTAACTCACAATTGCAACTTTATATCTCGCAATTCTGACTTTATATCTCACAATTGCAACAATCTCGCAATTCTGACTTTATAACTCGCAATTTACGACTTTATATCTCGCAATTGTGACTTTATATATCACAATTCTGACTAAAAAAAAGTTTTATCATACAATTCGGATTTTTTTCTTGCAATTGCAAGTTTACATTTATGCATGATTCAAATTTTAATTTCTCACAATGTTTCTCCCAGATTTTATGATATAAAGTTATAGCCTGAATTTCGGAAATGTTGGGGTGTTTTTTTTCTTTTTGAAAACTAGAAGACTTTCATATGACATACAGGGTAAGCCAATCTTTTATTAACAGTAGAAAATATTAAACATAACAAATGTGACAGATTTAACACATTTTTGCATATTTATCTACTAAATGAGCTCACTTCGAATTTAATGTCTGCTACAGGTCTTAAAAAAGTTGGCACAGGGGCAACAAAGCCCTGAAAAAGAAAAATTTTGAAAAGATTCAGGTGGAAGAATATCTAGCAACTAATTAAGTTAACTGACATCAGTTCTGTAACAAGATTAGATATGAAAATGATGTCTTAGAGAGACGAAGGCTCTTCAATTTGTTAAAGAGCGTGTTAAAAGATTGTGGAATACTTTAAAAACAACGTTCTTTTACATCATTTGTATTATGTGATTCTATTCAAGAACATGCAATTGCAACAAAAAAGTCAAAATTGTGAGATAAAAAGTCGCAATAATTTTTTTTTATTCAGTGGCAGAAACAGGCTTCCATAAAAAGCAGATTTATTTGCATTTGAAGCTGCTTATTAAAATTGTATTCGTTTTTACTTGTAAATGCTTTTATATATTTATTTCCTTATTCTTATTTATTTATTATTTTCTGATATTATATCTAAATATATTTAATATATAAACATAACATATTTTCATTAAATATATACATGCATGTGTTTGTATTTATATATACTTAATAATTATATACAGTACATTCAAATATATTATGTAAAGAAAAACTTTTATTTTCGATGCGATTAATCGTGATTAATCCATTCACAGCATTAGAATTTATGCTCAAGGAATTCATGTAAATTCAGTCATAATTTGCTCACTACAAAAAGAGAAAATCAGCATATTTGGATTTAGAATAGATGCTTGAAAACATCTTGGGAGCATCATGAACATTCTCCTTAACATCTGATATGAAATGAGACAGTGTTTGAGTAAATTATGATATTTTTCTTTTTTGGTGAACTGTAACTTTAAGATGACTTTAAGGAACTCCAGCATCCAAAACAAATGCTGGTGAGCAGCCATGCTGGTCCTTTCAAAAACATAAGTGTCTTGCCATGATCTGAGGTTTTTAAAATCAAGACTGTGTGGGTATCCATCAGTGTGTTCATTTGTGTGAAAATAATGAATCAAGTCATGAATAAATGCATAAGCAGACATTAGACCTAAATGACAGCCATCAGGTGGTCAAGTATGATCAAAACACTGCTAAAATGTCATGTTCTGAAATATATAAAAGCTTTCTATGGATTGATGTGACACCTGCTGCTCTAGGATTATTAACATGAAAGTTGTTTCTAAAAGAACCTCCTTTGGTTCCACATTATATGAAGTGTCCCTAATACCTGGGTACTTCCACAATAACTAGATGTGTATCTAGTATGTAATCCCAGTGTAAGTACACATTGCTATATAGTATCTACAGCTGTAACTATATATATATATATAGCTGTAACTACACACATGTAACACCCCTCAGAATGGTGTGTGTAAGTAAAAATGTGTAACAGGGCATTGGTAACAACACTTTTTTCCCTTCCCTAAGTAGTCCTGTAACAGGAATTACATAGCTACATTTTGTAACAGCAGTATGTATAAGAGTAACTGGAACAGGGGGTGATCAGGGGG